>JAKFHT010001170.1:0-35853 GCA_023783455.1 Erythrocebus patas
CATCTTCCCCTTTCAATAAGGCTGTTCTGGTGGAATTGGCAAAGGATATTTGGAAGCCCAAAGAGGGCTATGGTGAAAATGGAAATATCTTCCGCTCAAAACTGGAAAGAAGCTTGAGAAACTGCTCTGTGTTCTGTTAATTCATCTCACAGAGTTACATCTTTCCTTCAAGAAGCCTTTCGCTAAGGCTGTTCTTGTGGAATAGGCAAAGGATATTTGGAAGCCCATAGGGGCTATGGTGAAAAAGGAAATATCTTCCGCTCAAAACTGGAAAGAAGCTTGAGAGACTGCTCTGTGTTCTGTTAATTCATCTCACAGAGTTACATCTTTCCTTCAAGAAGCCTTTCGCTAAGGCTGTTCTGTGAATTGGCAAGGATATTTGGAAGCATTAGAGGGCTATGGTGAAAAAGGAAATATCTTCCGCTCAAAACTGGAAAGAAGCTTTCTGAGAAACTGCTCTGTGTTCTGTTAATTCATCTCACAGAGTTACATCTTTCCCTTCAAGAAGCCTTTCGCTAAGGCTGTTTTGTGGAATTGGCAAAGGATATTTGGAAGAAAAGAGGGCTATGGTGAAAAAGGAAATATCTTCCGCTCAAAACTGGAAAGAAGCTTGAAAACTGCTCTGTGTTCTGTTAATTCATCTCACAGAGTTACATCTTTCCTTCAAGAAGTTCGCTAAGGCTGTTCTTGTGGATTTGGCAAGGATATTTGGAAGCCCAGAGGGCTATGGTGAAAAAGGAAATATCTTCCGCTCAAAACTGGAAAGAAGCTTGAGAAACTCCTCTGTGTTCTGTTAATTCATCTCACAGAGTTACATCTTTCCTTCAAGAAGCCTTCGCTAAGGCTGTTCTTGTGGAATTGGCAGAGTGATATTTGGAAGCCCATAGAGGGCTATGGTGAAAAAGGAAATATCTTCCGCTCAAAACTGGAAAGAAGCTTTCTGAGAAACTGCTCTGTGTTCTGTTAATTCATGTCACAGAGTTACATCTTTCCCTTCAAGAAGCCTTTCGCCAAGGATGTTCTTGTGGAATTGGCAACGGATATTTGGAAGCCCATAGAGGGCTATGGTGAAAAAGGAAATATCTTCCGCTCAAAACTGGAAAGAAGCTTTCTGAGAAACTGCTCTGTGTTCTGTTAATTCATCTCACAGAGTTACATCTTTCCTTCAAGAAGCCTTTTGCTAAGGCTGTTCTTGTGGAATTGGCAAAGGATATTTGGAAGCCCATTGAGGGCTATGGTGAAAAAGGAAATATCTTCCGCTCAAAACTGGAAAGAAGCTTGAGAAACTGCTCTGTGTTCTGATAATTCATCTCACAGAGTTACATCTTTCCTTCAAGAAGCCTTTCGCTAAGGCTGTTCTTGTTTAATTGCCAAAGTGATATTTGGAAGCCCTTAGAGGGCTATGGTGAAAAAGGAAATATCTTCCGCTCAAAACTGGAAAGAAGCTTTCTGAGAAAGTGCTCTGTTCTGTTAATTCATCTCACAGAGTTACATCTTTCCTTCAAGAAGCCTTTCGCTAAGGCTGTTCTTGTGGAATTGGCAAAGTGATATTTGGAAGCCCATAGAGGGCTATGGTGAAAAAGGAAATATCTTCCGTTCAAAAGTGGAAAGAAGCTTGAGAAACTGCTCTGTGTTCTGTTAATTCATCTCACAGAGTTACATCTTTCCTTCAAGAAGCCTTTCGCTAAGTCTGTTCTTGTGGAATTGGAAAAGTGATATTTGGAATCGCATAGAGGGCTATGTTGAAAAAGGAAATATCTTCCGCTCAAAACTGGAAAGAAGCTTGAGAAACTGCTCTGTGTTCTGTTAATTCATCTCACAGAGTTACATCTTTCCTTCAAGAAGCCTTTCGCTAAGGCTGTTCTTGTGGAATTGGCAAAGGATATTTGGAAGCCCATAGGGGCTATGGTGAAAAAGGAAATATCTTCCGCTCAAAAGTGGAAAGAAGCTTGAGAAACTGCTCTGTGTTCTGTTAATTCATCTCACAGAGTTACATCTTTCCTTCAAGAAGCCTTTCACTAAGGCTGTTCTTGTGGAATTGGGAAAGTGATATTTGGAAGCCCATAGAGGGCTATGGTGAAAAAGGAAATATCTTCGTTCAAAAGTGGAAAGAAGCTTTCTGAGAAACTGCTCTGTGTTCTGTTAATTCATCTGACAGAGTTACATCTTTCCTTCAAGAAGCCTTTCGCTAAGGCTGTTCTTCTGGAATTGGAAAAGGATATTTGGAATCCCATAGAGGGCTATGGTGAAAAAGGAAATATCTTCCGCTCAAAACTGGAAAGAAGCTTGAGAAACTGCTTTGTGTTCTGTTAATTCATCTCACAGAGTTACATCTTTCCCTTCAAGAAGCCTTTCGCTAAGTCTGTTCTTCTGGAATTGGCAAAGGATATTTGGATGCCCATAGAGGGCTATGGTGAAAAAGGAAATATCTTCCGCTTCAAAACTGGAAAGAAGCTTGAGAAACTGCTCTGTGTTCTGTTAATTCATCTCACAGAGTTACATCTTTCCCTTCAAGAAGCCTTTCGCTAAGGATGTTCTTGTGGAATTGGCAAAGTGATATTTGAAGCCCATTTAGGACTATAAGTGAAAAAGGAAATATCTTCCGTTCAAAACTGGAAAGATGCTTTCTGAGAAACTGCTCTGTGTTCTGTTAATTCATCTCACAGAGTTACATCTTTCCTTCAAGCCTTTCGCTAAGGCTGTTCTTGTGGAATTTGCAAAGGGATATTTGGAAGCCCATAGAGGGCTATGGTGAAAAAGGAAATATCTTCCGTTCAAAACTGGAAAGAAGCTTTCTGAGAAACTGCTCTGTGTTCTGTTATTTCATCTCACAGAATTACATCTTTCCCTTCAAGAAGCCTTTCGCTAAGGCTGTTCTTGTGGAATTGGCAAAGGGATATTTGGAAGCCCATAGAGGGCTATGGTGAAAAAGGAAATATCTTCCGTTCAAAACTGGAAAGAAGCTTGAGAAACTGCTCTGTGTTCTGTTAATTCATCTCACAGAGTTACATCTTTCCTTCAAGAAGCCTTTCACTAAGGCTGTTCTGTGGAATTGGCAAAGGATATTTGGAAGCCCATAGAGGGCTATGGTGAAAAAGGAAATATCTTCCGTTCAAAACTGGAAAGAAGCTTTCTGAGAAACTGCTCTGTGTTCTGTTAATTCATCTCACAGTGTTACATCTTTCCTTCAAGAAGCCTTTCGGTAAGGCTGTTCTTGTGGAATTGGCAAAGTGATATTTGAAGCCCATAGAGGGCTATGGTGAAAAAGGAAATATCTTCCGCTCAAAACTGGAAAGAAGCTTGAGAAACTGCTCAGTGTTCTGTTAATTCATCTCACAGAGTTACATCTTTCCTTCAAGAAGCCTTTCGCTAAGGCTGTTCTTGTGGAATAGGCAAAGGATATTTGGAAGCCCTTAGAGGGCTATGGTGAAAAAGGAAATATCTTCCGCTCAAAACTGGAAAGAAGCTCTGAGAAACTGCTCAGTGTTCTGTTAATTCATCTCACAGAGTTACATCTTTCCTTCAAGAAGCCTTTCGCTAAGGCTGTTCTTGTGGAATAGGCAAAGGATATTTGGAAGCCCTTAGAGGGCTATGGTGAAAAAGGAAATATCTTCCGTTCAAAACTGGAAGAAGCTTTCTGAGAGACTGCTATGTGTTCTCTTAATTCATCTCACAGAGTTACATCTTTCCCTTCAAAGCCTTTCGCTAAGGCTGTTCTTGTGAATTGGCAAAGGATATTTGGAAGCCCATAGAGAGGGCTATGGTGAAAAAGAAATATCTTCCGCTCAAAAGTGGAAATAAGCTTTCTGAGAAACTGCTCTGTGTTCTGTTAATTCATCTGACAGGGTTACATCTTTCCCTTCAAGAAGCCTTTCGCTAAGGCTGTTCTTCTGGAATTGGAAAAAGGATATTTGGAATCCCATAGAGGGCTATGGTGAAAAAGGAAATATCTTCCGTTCAAAACTGGAAAGATGCTTTCTGAGAAACTGCTTTGTTTCTGTTAATTCATCTCACAGAGTTACATCTTTCCCTTCAAGAAGCCTTTCGCTAAGTCTGTTCTTCTGGAATTTTCAAAGTGATATTTGGATGCCCATAGAGAGCTATGGTGAAAACGGAAATATCTTCCGTTCAAAAGTGGAAAGAAGCTTTCTGAGAAACTGCTCCGTGTTCTGATAATTCATCTCACAGAGTTACATCTTTCCTTCAAAGGGAGCCTTTCGCTAAGGATGTTCTTGTGGAATTGGCAAAGTGATATTTGGAAGCCCATAGAGGGCTATGGTGAAAAAGAAATATCTTCCGCTCAAAACTGGAAAGATGCTTTCTGAGAAACTGCTCTGTGTTCTGTTAATTCATCTCACAGAGTTACATCTTTCCTTCAAGAAGCCTTTCGCTAAGGCTGTTCTTGTGGAATTTGCAAAGAGATATTTGGAAGCCCATAGAGGGCTATGGTGAAAAAGGAAATACCTTCCGTTCAAAACTGGAAAGAAGCTTTCTGAGAAACTGCTCTGTGTTCTGTTATTTCATCTCACAGAATTACATCTTTCCTTCAAGCCTTTTGCTAAGGCTGTTCTTGTGGAATTGGAAAAGGATATTTGGAAGCCCATAGAGGGCTATGGTGAAAAAGGAAATATCTTCCGTTCAAAAGTGGAAAGAAGCTTTCTGAGAAACTGCTCTGTGTTCTGTTAATTCATCTCACAGAGTTGCATCTTTCCTTCAAGAAGCCTTTCAATAAGGCTGTTCTGGTGGAATTGGCAAGGATATTTGGAAGCCCATAGGGGCTATGGTGAAAATGGAAATATCTTCCGTTCAAAACTGGAAAGAAGCTTTCTGAGAAACTGCTCTGTGTTCTGTTAATTCATCTCACAGAGTTACATCTTTCCCTTCAAAAGCCTTTCGCTAAGGCTGTTCTCGTGGAATAGGCAAAGGGATATTTGGAAGCCCATAGGGGCTATGGTGAAAAAGGAAATATCTTCCGTTCAAAACTGGAAAGAAGCTTTCTGAGAGACTGCTATGTGTTCTCTTAATTCATCTCACAGAGTTACATCTTTCCTTCAAGAAGCCTTTCGCTAAGGCTGTTCTTGTGGAATTGGCAAAGGATATTTGGAAGCCCTTAGAGGGCTATGGTGAAAAAGGAAATATCTTCCGCTTCAAAACTGGAAAGAAGCTTTCTGAGAAACTGCTCTGTGTTCTGTTAATTCATCACACAGAGTTACATCTTTCCTTCAAAGCCTTTCGCTAAGGCTGTTTTGTGGAATTGGCAAAGGATATTTGGAAGAAAAGAGGGCTATGGTGAAACGGAAATATCTTCCGTTCAAAACTGGAAAGAAGCTTTCTGAAAACTGCTCTGTGTTCTGTTAATTCATCTCAGAGTTACATCTTTCCTTCAAGAAGCGTTTCGCTGAGGCTGTTCTTGTGGAATTGGCAAAGGGTAATTGGAAGCCCATAGAGGGCTATGCTGAAAAGGAAATATCTTCCCTTCAAAACTGGAAAGACGCTTGAGAAACTGCTCTGTGTTCTGTTAATTCATCTCACAGAGTTACATCTTTCCCTTCAAGCCTTTCGCTAAGTCTGTTCTTGTGGAATTATGGAAGCCCATAGAGGCTATGGTGAAATATCTTCCGTTCAAAAGTGGAAAGAAGCTTTCTGAGAAACTGCCTGTGTTCTGTTAATTCATCTCACAGAGTTACATCTTTCCCTTCAAGAAGCCTTCGCTAAGGCTGTTCTTGCTTAATGGGCAAGTGATATTGGAAGCCCTTAGGGGCTATGGTTAAAAAGGAAATATCTTCCTGCTCAAAGTTGGAAAGAAGCTTTCTGAAAACTGCCCTGTGTTCTGTTAATTCATCTGACAGAGTTACATCTTTCCTTCAAGAAGCCTTTCACTAAGGCTGTTCCTGTGGTATTGGCAAAGTGATATTTGAAGCCCATAGAGGGCTATGGTGAAAATGGAAATATCTTCCGTTCAAAACTGGAAAAGCTTTCTGAGAAAGTGCTCTCTGTTCTGTTAATTCATATCACAAAGTTACATCTTTCCCTTCAAAGCCTTCGCTAAGGTTGTTCTTGTGGAATTGCAAAGGATATTTGGAAGCCCATAGGGGCTATGGTGAAAAAGGAAATATCTTCCCTTCAAAACTGGAAAGACGCTTTCTGAGAAACTGGTCTGTGTTCTGTTAATTCATCTCACAGAGTTACATCTTTCCTTCAAGAAGGCTTTCGCTAAGTCTGTTCTTGTGGAATTGGCAAGGATATTTGGAAGCCCATAGAGGGCTATGCTGAAAAGGAAATATCTTCCGCTCAACAGTGGAAAGAAGCTTTTGAGAAACTACTCTATGTTCTGTTAATTCATCTCACAGAGTTACATCTTTCCTTCAAGAAGCCTTTCGCTAAGGCTGTTCTTGTGGAATTGGCAAAGGATATTTGGAAGCCCATAGAGGGCTACGGTGAAAAAGGAAATATCTTCCGTTCAAAAGTGGAAAGAAGCTTTCTGAGAAACTGCTCTGTGTTCTGTTAATTCATCTCACAGAGTTACATCTTTCCTTCAAGCCTTTCGCTAAGGCTGTTCTTGTGGATTTGGCAAAGGATATTTGGAAGCCCTAGAGGGCTATGGTGAAGAAGGAAATATCTTCCGTTCAAAACTGGAAAAAGCTTGAGAAACTCCTCTGTGTTCTGTTAATTCATCTCACAGAGTTTCATCTTTCCCTTCAAGAAGCCTTTCCGCTAAGGCTGTTCTTGTGGAATTGGCAAAGTGATATTTGGAAGCCCATAGGGGCTATGGTGAAAAAGGAATAACTTCCTTCAAAACTGGAGAGATGCTTTCTGAGAAACTGATCTGTGTTCTGATAATTCATCTCACAGTTACATCTTTCCTTCAGAAGCCTTTCACTAAGGCTGTTCTTGTGAATTGGCAAAGAGATATTTGGAATCCTATAGAGGGCTATGGTGAAAAAGGAAAAACAAAACTGGAAAGAAGCTTTCTGAGAAACTGCTCTGTGTTCTCTTAGTTCATCTCACAGAGTTACATCTCTCCCTTCAAGAAGCCTTTCGCTAAGGCTGTTCTTGTGGATTTGGCAAAGGGATATTTGGAAGCCCATAGAGGGCTATGGTGAAAAAGGAAATATCTTCCGTTCAAAACTGGAAAGAAGCTTTCTGAGAAACTGCTCTGTGTTCTGTTAATTCATCTCACAGAGTTACATCTTTCCCTTCAAGAAGCCTTTCACTAAGGATGTTCTTGTGGAATTGGCAAAGTGATATTTCGAAGCCCATTTATGACTATGGTGAAAAAGGAAATATCTTCCGTTGAAAACTGGAAAGATGCTTTCTGAGAAACTGCTCTGTGTTCTGTTAATTCATCTCACAGAGTTACATCTTTCCCTTCAAGAAGCCTTTAACTAAGTCTGTTCTTGTGGAATTGGCAAAGTGATATTTGGAAGCCCATAGAGGGCTACGGTGAAAAAGGAAATATCTTCCGTTCAAAACTGGAAAGAAGCTTTCTAAGAAACTGCTCTGTGTTGTGTTAATTCATCTCACAGAATTACATCTTTCCCTTCCAGAAGCCTTTCGCTAAGGCTGTTCTTGTGGAATTTGCAAAGGGATATTTGGAAGCCCATAGAGGGCTATGGTGAAAAAGGAGATATCTTCCGTTCAGAAGTGGAAAGAAGCTTTCTGAGAAACTGCTCTGTGTTCTGTTAATTCATCTCACAGAGTTGCATCTTTCCCTTCAAGAAGCCTTTCAATAAGGCTGTTCTGGTGGAATTGGCAAAGGGATATTTGGAAGCCCAAAGACGGCTATGGTGAAAATGGAAATATCTTCCGTTCAAAACTGGAAAGAAGCTTTCTGAGAAACTGCTCAGTGTTCTGTTAATTCATCTCACAGAGATACATCTTTCCCTTCAAGAAGCCTTCGCTAAGGCTGTTCTTGTTGAATTGCAAAGAGATATTTGGAAGCCCTTAGAGGGCTATGGTGAAAAAGGAAATATCTTCCGCTTCAAAACTGGAAAGAAGCTTTCTGAGAAAGTGCTCTCTGTTCTGTTAATTCATCTCATAGAGTTACATCTTTCCTTCAAAAGCCTTCGCTAAGGCTGTTCTTGTGGAATTGGCAAAGGATATTTGGAAGCCCATAGAGGGCTATGGTGAAAAGGAAATATCTTCCGTTCAGAAGTGGAAAGAAGCTTTCTGAGAAACTATTCTGTGTTCTGTTAATTCATCTCACAGGTTACATCTTTCCTTCAAAAGCCTTTCGCTAAGTCTGTTCTTGTGGAATTGGAAAAGTGATATTTGGAATCGCATAGAGGGCTATGTTGAAAAAGGAAATATCTTCCGTTCAAAACTGGAAAGAAGCTTTCTGAGAAACTTCTCTGTGTTCTGTTATTTCGTCTGACAGACTTACATCTTTCCTTTCAAGAAGCCTTTCGCTGAAGCTGTTCTTGTGGAATTGGCAAAGGATATTTGGAAGCCCATAGAGGGCTATGGTGAAAAAGGAAATATCTTCCGTTCAAACCTGGAAAGAAGCTTTCTGAGAAACTGCTCTGTGTTCTCTTAATTCATCTCACAGAGTTACATCTTTCCCTTCAAGAAGCCTTTCGCTAAGGCTGCTCTTGTGGAATTGGCTAAGTGATATTTGGAAGCCCATAGAGGACTATGGTGAAAAGGAAATATCTTCCATTCAAAATTGGAAAGAAGCTTTCTGAGAAACTGCTCTGTGTTCTGTTAATTCATCTCACAGAGTTACATCTTTCCTTCAAGAAGCCTTTTAACTAAGGCTGTTCTTGTGGAATTAGCAAAGTGAAATTTGGAAGCCCATAGAGGGCTATGTTGAAAAGGAAATATCTTCCGTTCAAAACTGGAAAGAAGCTTTCTGAGAAACTGCTCTGTGTTCTGTTAATTCATCTCACAGAGTTACATCTTTCCCTTCAAGAGGCCTTTCCCTAAGGCTGTTCCTGTGGAATTGGCAAAGTGATATTTGGAAGCCCATAGAGGGCTATGGTGAAAACGGAAATATCTTCCGTTCAAAACTGGAAAGAAGCTTTCTGAGAAAGTGCTCTCTGTTCTGTTAATTCATCTCACTGAGTTACATCATTCCCTTCAAGAAGCCTTTCGCTAAGGCTGTTCTTGTTGAATTGGGAAAGTGATATTTGGAAGCCCATAGAGGGCTATGGTGAAAAAGGAAATATCTTCCGTTCAAAACTGGAAAGAAGCTTTCTGAGAAACTGCTCTGTGTTCTGTTAATTCATCTCACAGAGTTACATCTTTCCCTTCAAGAAGCCTTTCGCTAAGGCTGTTGTTGCTTAATGGGCAAAGTGATATTTGGAAGCCCATAGGGGGCTATGGTTAAAAAGGAAATATCTTCCGTTCAAAATTGGAAAGAAGCTTTCTGAGAAACTGCTCTGTGTTCTGATAATACATCTCACAAATTTACATCTTTCCCTTCAAGAAGCCTTTCGCTAAGGCTGTTCTTGTGGAATTGGCAAAGTGATATTTGAAAGCCCATAGAGGGCTATGTTGAAAAAGGAAATATCTTCCGTTCAAAACTGGAAAGAAGCTTTCTGAGAAATTGCTCTGTGTTCTGTCAATTCATCTCACAGAGTTACATCTTTCCCTTCAAGAAGCCTTTCGCTAAGGGTGTTCTTGTGGAATTGGCAAAGGGATATTTGGAAGCCCATAGAGGGCTATGGTGAAAAAGGAAATATCTTCCGTTCAAAACTGAAAAGAAGCTTTCTGAAAAACTGCTCTGTGTTCTGTTAGTTCATCTCACAGTGTTACATCTTTCCTTCAAGAAGCCTTTCGCTAAGGCTGTTCTGTGGAATTGGCAAAGGATATTTGGAAGCCCTTAGAGGGCTATGGTGAAAAAAAATATCTTCCGTTCAAAACTGGAAAGAAGCTTTCTGAGAAACTTCTCTGTGTTCTGTTAATTCATCTCACAGAGTTACATCTTTCCCTTCAAGAAGCCTTTCGCTAACTCTGTTCTTGTGGAATTTTCAAAGGGATATTTGGAAGCCCATAGAGGGCTATGGTGAAAAAGGAAATATCTTCCGTTCAAAACTGGAAAGAAGCTTTCTGAGAGACTGCTATGTGTTCTCTTAATTCATCTCACAGAGTTACAACTTTCCCTTCAAGAAGCCTTTCGCTAAGGCTGTTCTTGTGGAATTGGCAAAGGGATATTTGGAAGCCGTTAGAGGGCTATGGTGAAAAAGGAAATATCTTCCGTTCAAAACTGTAAAGAAGCTTTCTGAGAAACTGCTCTGTGTTCTGTTAATTCATCTCACAGAGTTACATCTTTCCCTTCAAGAAGCCTTTCGCTAAGGCTGTTTTTGTGGAATTGGCAAAGGGATATTTGGAAGCAAATAGAGGGCTATGGTGAAAACGGAAATATCTTCCGTTCAAAACTGGAAAGAAGCTTTCTGAAAAACTGCTCTGTGTTCTGTTAATTCATCTCACAGAGTTACATCTTTCCTTTCAAGAAGCGTTTCGCTGAGGCTGTTCTTGTGGAATTGGCAACGGGTATTTGGAAGCCCATAGAGGGCTATGCTGAAAAAGGAAATATCTTCCCTTCAAAACTGGAAAGACGCTTTCTGAGAAACTGCTCTGTGTTCTGTTAATTCATCTCACAGAGTTACATCATTCCCTTAAGAAAACTTTTGCTAAGGCTGTTCTGGTGGAATTGGCAAGTGATATTTGGAAGCCCTTAGAGGGCTATGGTGAAAAAGGAAATATCTTCCGTTCAAAACTCGAAAGAAACTTTCTGAGAAACTGCTCTGGGTTCTGATAATTCATCTCAGAGAGTTACATCTTTCCCTTCAAGAAGCCTTTCGCTAAGGCTGTTCTTGTGGAATTGGCAAAGTGATATTTGGAAGCCTATAGAGGGCTATGGTGAAAACGGAAATATCTTCCGTTCAAAACTGGAAAGAAGCTTTCTGAGAAAGTGCTCTCTGTTCTGTTAATTCATCTCACAGAGTTACCTCTTTCCCATCAAGAAGCCTTTCGCTAAGGCTGTTCTTGTGGAATTGGCAAAGGGATATTTGGAACCCCATAGAGGGCTATGCTGAAAAAGGAAATATCTTACGTTCAAAAGTGGAAAGAAGCTTTCTGAGAAACTGCCCTGTGTTCTGTTAATTCATCTCACAGAGTTACATCTTTCCCTTCAAGAAGCCTTTCGCTAAGGCTGTTCTTGCTTAATGGGCAAAGTGATATTGGGAAGCCCTTAGGGGGCTATGGTTAAAAAGGAAATATCTACCGTTCAAAAATGGAAAGAAGCTTTCTGAGAAACTGCCCTGTGTTCTGTTAATTCATCTCACAGAGTTACATCTTTCCCTTCAAGAAGCCTTTCGCTAAGGCTGTTCCTGTGGTATTGGCAAAGTGATATTTGGAAGCCCAGAGAGGGCTATGGTGAAAACGGAAATATCTTCCGTTCAAAACTGGAAAGAAGCTTTCTGATAAAGTGCTCTCTGTTCTGTTAATTCATCTCACAGAGTTACATCTTTCCCTTCAAGAAGCCTTTCGCTAAGGTTGTTCTTGTGGAATTGGCAAAGGGATATTTGGAAGCCCATAGAGGGCTATGGTGAAAAAGGAAATATCTTCCCTTCAAAACTGGAAAGAAGCTTTCTGAGAAACTGCTCTGTGTTCTGTTAATTCATCTCACAGAGTTACATCTTTCCCTTCAAGAAGCCTTTCGCTAAGTCTGTTCTTGTGGAATTGGCAACGGGATATTTGGAAGCCCATAGAGGGCTATGGTGAAAAAGGAAATATCTTCCGTTCAACAGTGGAAAGAAGCTTTTTGAGAAACTACTCTATGTTCTGTTAATTCATCTCACAGAGTTACATCTTTCCCTTCAAGAAGCCTTTCGCTAAGGCTGTTCTTGTGGAATTGGCAAAGGGATATTTGGAAGCCCATAGAGGGCTATGGTGAAAAAGGAAATATCTTCCGTTCAAAAGTGGAAAGAAGCTTTCTGAGAAACTGCTCTGTGTTCTGTTAATTCATCTCACAGAGTTACATCTTTCCCTTCAAGAAGCCTTTCGCTAAGGCTGTTCTTGTGGATTTGGCAAAGGGATATTTGGAAGCCCATAGAGGCTATGGTGAAAAGGAAATATCTTCCGTTCAAAAGTGGAAGAAGCTTTCTGAGAAACTGCTCTGTGTTCTGTTAATTCATCTCACAGAGTTACATCTTTCCCTTCAAGAAGCCTTTCGCTAAGTCTGTTCTTGTGGAATTGGAAAAGTGATATTTGGAATCGCATAGAGGGCTATGTTGAAAAAGGAAATATCTTCCGTTCAAAACTGGAAAGAAGCTTTCTGAGAAACTGCTCTGTGTTCTGTTAATTCATCTCACAGAGTTACATCTTTCCTTCAAGAAGCCTTTCGCTAAGGCTGTTCTTGTGGAATTGGCAAAGGATATTTGGAAGCCCTTAGAGGGCTATGGTGAAAAGGAAATATCTTCCGTTCAAAACTGGAAAGAAGCTTTCTGAGAAACTGCTCTGTATTCTGTTAATTCATCTCACAGAGTTACATCTTTCCCTTCAAGAAGCCTTTCGCTAAGGCTGTTCTTGTGGAATTGGAAAAGGGATATTTGGAAGCCCATAGAGGGCTATGGTGAAAAAGGAAATATCTTCCGTTCAAAACTGGAAAGAAGCTTTCTGAGAAACTGCTCTGTGTTCTGTTAATTCATCTCACAGAGTTACATCTTTCCCTTCAAGAAGCCTTTCGCTAAGGCTGTTCTTGTGGAATTGGCAAAGTGATATTTGGAAGCCCATAGAGGGCTTTGTTGAAAAAGGAAATATCTTCCGTTCAAAAGTGGAAAGAAGCTTTCTGAGAAACTGCCCTGTGTTCTGTTAATTCATCTCACAGAGTTACATCTTTCCCTTCAAGAAGCCTTTCGCTAAGTCTGTTCTTGCTTAATGGGCAAAGTGATATTTGGAAGACCATATGGGGCTATGGTTAAAAAGGAAATATCTTCCGTTCAAAATTGGAAAGAAGCTTTCTGAGAAACTGCTCTGTGTTCTGATAATACATCTCACAAAGTTACATCTTTCCCTTCAAGAAGCCTTTCGCTAAGGCTGTTCTTGTGGAATTGGCAAAGTGATATTTGGAAGCCCATAGAGGGCTATGGTGAAAAAGGAAATATCTTCCGTTCAAAAGTGGAAAGAAGCTTTCTGAGAAACTGCTCTGTGTTCTGTTAATTCATCTCACAGAGTTACATCATTCCCTTCAAGAAGCCTTTCGCTAAGGCTGTTTTTGTGGAATTGGCAAAGGGATGTTTGGAAGCAAATAGAGGGCTATGGTGAAAACGGAAATATCTTCCGTTCAAAACTGGAAAGAAGCTTTCTGAAAAACTGCTCTGTGTTCTGTTAATTCATCTCACAGAGTTACATCTTTCCTTTCAAGAAGCGTTTCGCTGAGGCTGTTCTTGTGGAATTGGCAACGGGTATTTGGAAGCCCATAGAGGGCTATGCTGAAAAAGGAAATATCTTCCCTTCAAAACTGGAAAGAAGCCTTCTGAGAAACTGCTCTGTGTTCTGTTAATTCATCTCACAGAGTTACATCTTTCCCTTCAAGAAGCCTTTCACTAAGGCTGTTCTTGTGGAATTGGCAAAGAGATATTTGGAAGCCTATAGAGGGCTACGGTGAAAAAGGAAATATCTTTCGTTCAAAAGTGGAAATAAGCTTTCTGAGAAACTGCTCTGTGTTCTGTTAATTCATCTGACAGGGTTACATCTTTCCCTTCAAGAAGCCTTTCGCTAAGGCTGTTCTTCTGGAATTGGAAAAAGGATATTTGGAATCCCATAGAGGGCTATGGTGAAAAAGGAAATATCTTCCGTTCAAAACTGGAAAGATGCTTTCTGAGAAACTGCTTTGTGTTCTGTTAATTCATCTCACAGTTTTACATCTTTCCCTTCAAGAAGCCTTTCGCTAAGTCTGTTCTTCTGGAATTGGCAAAGTGATATTTGGATGCCCATAGAGAGCTATGGCGAAAACGGAAATATCTTCCGTTCAAAACTGGAAAGAAGCTTACTGAGAAACTGCTCCGTGTTCTGTTAATTCATCTCACAGAGTTACATCTTTCCCTTCAAGGAGCCTTTCGCTAAGGATGTTCTTGTGGAATAGGCAAAGGGATATTTGGAAGCCCATAGAGGGCTATGGTGAAAAAGGAAATATCTTCCGTTCAAAACTGGAAAGAAGCTTTCTGAGAGACTGCTATGTGTTCTCTTAATTCATCTCACAGAGTTACAACTTTCCCTTCAAGAAGCCTTTCGCTAAGGCTGTTCTTGTGGAATTGGCAAAGGGATATTTGGAAGCCGTTAGAGGGCTATGGTGAAAAAGGAAATATCTTCCGCTTCAAAACTGTAAAGAAGCTTGAGAAACTGCTCTGTGTTCTGTTAATTCATCTCACAGAGTTACATCTTTCCCTTCAAGAAGCCTTTCGCTAAGGCTGTTTTTGTGGAATTGGCAAAGGGATATTTGGAAGCAAATAGAGGGCTATGGTGAAAACGGAAATATCTTCCGTTCAAAACTGGAAAGAAGCTTGAAAACTGCTCTGTGTTCTGTTAATTCATCTCACAGAGTTACATCTTTCCTTTCAAGAAGCGTTTCGCTGAGGCTGTTCTTGTGGAATTGGCAACGGGTATTTGGAAGCCCATAGAGGGCTATGCTGAAAAAGGAAATATCTTCCCTTCAAAACTGGAAAGACGCTTTCTGAGAAACTGCTCTGTGTTCTGTTAATTCATCTCACAGAGTTACATCATTCCCTTAAGAAAACTTTTGCTAAGGCTGTTCTGGTGGAATTTGCAACGTGATATTTGGAAGCCCATAGAGGGCTACGGTGAAAAAGGAAATATCTTCCGTTCAAAACTCGAAAGAAACTTTCTGAGAAACTGCTCTGGGTTCTGATAATTCATCTCAGAGAGTTACATCTTTCCCTTCAAGAAGCCTTTCGCTAAGGCTGTTCTTGTGGAATTGGCAAAGTGATATTTGGAAGCCTATAGAGGGCTATGGTGAAAACGGAAATATCTTCCGTTCAAAACTGGAAAGAAGCTTTCTGAGAAAGTGCTCTGTGTTCTGTTAATTCATCTCACAGAGTTACATCTTTCCCTTCAAGAAGCCTTTCGCTAAGGCTGTTCCTGTGGTATTGGCAAAGTGATATTTGGAAGCCCATAGAGGGCTATGCTGAAAAAGGAAATATCTTACGTTCAAAAGTGGAAAGAAGCTTTCTGAGAAACTGCCCTGTGTTCTGTTAATTCATCTCACAGAGTTACATCTTTCCCTTCAAGAAGCCTTTCGCTAAGGCTGTTCTTGCTTAATGGGCAAAGTGATATTGGGAAGCCCTTAGGGGGCTATGGTTAAAAAGGAAATATCTACCGTTCAAAATTGCAAAGAAGCTTTCTGAGAAACTGCCCTGTGTTCTGTTAATTCATCTCACAGAGTTACATCTTTCCCTTCAAGAAGCCTTTCGCTAAGGCTGTTCCTGTGGTATTGGCAAAGTGATATTTGGAAGCCCAGAGAGGGCTATGGTGAAAACGGAAATATCTTCCGTTCAAAACTGGAAAGAAGCTTTCTGAGAAAGTGCTCTCTGTTCTGTTAATTCATCTCACAGAGTTACATCTTTCCCTTCAAGAAGCCTTTCGCTAAGGTTGTTCTTGTGGAATTGGCAAAGGGATATTTGGAAGCCCATAGAGGGCTATGGTGAAAAGGAAATATCTTCCTTCAAAACTGGAAAGAAGCTTTCTGAGAAACTGCTCTGTGTTCTGTTAATTCATCTCACAGAGTTACATCTTTCCTTCAAGAAGCCTTCGCTAAGTCTGTTCTTGTGGAATTGGCAACGGATATTTGGAAGCCCATAGAGGGCTATGGTGAAAAGGAAATATCTTCCGTTCAACAGTGGAAAGAAGCTTTTGAGAAACTACTCTATGTTCTGTTAATTCATCTCACAGAGTTACATCTTTCCTTCAAGAAGCCTTTCGCTAAGGCTGTTCTTGTGCAATTGGCAAAGGATATTTGGAAGCCCATAGAGGGCTATTTTGAAAAAGGAAATGTCTTCCGTTCAAAAGTGGAAAGAAGCTTTCTGAGAAACTGCTCTGTGTTCTGTTAATTCATCTCACAGAGTTACATCTTTCCCTTCAAGAAGCCTTTCGCTAAGGCTGTTCTTGTGGATTTGGCAAAGGGATATTTGGAAGCCCATAGAGGGCTATGGTGAAAAAGGAAATATCTTCCGTTCAAAAGTGGAAAGAAGCTTTCTGAGAAACTATTCTGTGTTCTGTTAATTCATCTCACAGAGTTACATCTTTCCCTTCAAGAAGCCTTTCGCTAAGTCTGTTCTTGTGGAATTGGAAAAGTGATATTTGGAATCGCATAGAGGGCTATGTTGAAAAAGGAAATATCTTCCGTTCAAAACTGGAAAGAAGCTTTCTGAGAAACTGCTCTGTGTTCTGTTAATTCATCTCACAGAGTTACATCTTTCCCTTCAAGAAGCCTTTCGCTAAGGCTGTTCTTGTGGAATTGGCAAAGGGATATTTGGAAGCCCTTAGAGGGCTATGGTGAAACAGGAAATATCTTCCGTTCAAAACTGCAAAGAAGCTTTCTCAAAAACTGCTCTGTATTCTGTTAATTCATCTCACAGAGTTACATCTTTCCCTTCAAGAATCCTTTCGCTAAGGCTGTTCTTGTGCAATTGGAAAAGGGAAATTTGGAAGCCCATAGAGGGCTATGGTGAAAAAGGAAATATCTTCCGTTCAAAACTGGAAAGAAGCTTTATGAGAAACTGCTCTGTGTTCTGTTAATTCATCTCACAGAGTTACATCTTTCCCTTCAAGAAGCCTTTCGCTAAGGCTGTTCTTGTGGAATTGGCAAAGTGATATTTGGAAGCCCATAGAGGGCTTTGTTGAAAAAGGAAATATCTTCCATTCAAAAGTGGAAAGAAGCTTTCTGAGAAACTGCCCTGTGTTCTGTTAATTCATCTCACAGAGTTACATCTTTCCCTTCAAGAAGCCTTTCGCTAAGTCTGTTCTTGCTTAATGGGCAAAGTGATATTTGGAAGACCATATGGGGCTATGGTTAAAAAGGAAATATCTTCCGTTCAAAATTGGAAAGAAGCTTTCTGAGAAACTGCTCTGTGTTCTGATAATACATCTCACAAAGTTACATCTTTCCCTTCAAGAAGCCTTTCGCTAAGGCTGTTCTTGTGGAATTGGCAAAGTGATATTTGGAAGCCCATAGAGGGCTATGGTGAAAAAGGAAATATCTTCCGTTCAAAAGTGGAAAGAAGCTTTCTGAGAAACTGCTCTGTGTTCTGTTAATTCATCTCACAGAGTTACATCATTCCCTTCAAGAAGCCTTTCGCTAAGGCTGTTTTTGTGGAATTGGCAAAGGGATGTTTGGAAGCAAATAGAGGGCTATGGTGAAAACGGAAATATCTTCCGTTCAAAACTGGAAAGAAGCTTTCTGAAAAACTGCTCTGTGTTCTGTTAATTCATCTCACAGAGTTACATCTTTCCTTTCAAGAAGCGTTTCGCTGAGGCTGTTCTTGTGGAATTGGCAACGGGTATTTGGAAGCCCATAGAGGGCTATGCTGAAAAAGGAAATATCTTCCCTTCAAAACTGGAAAGACGCTTTCTGAGAAACTGCTCTGTGTTCTGTTAATTCATCTCACAGAGTTACATCATTCCCTCAAGAAGACTTTTGCTAAGGCTGTTCTGGTGGAATTTGCCACGTGATATTTGGAAGCCCATAGAGGGCTATGGTGAAAAAGGAAATATCTTCCGTTCAAAACTCGAAAGAAACTTTCTGAGAAACTGCTCTGTGTTCTGTTAATTCATCTCACAGAGTTACATCTTTCCCTTCAAGAAGCCTTTCGCTAAGGCTGTTCTTGTGGAATTGGCAAAGTGATATTTGGAAGCCTATAGAGGGCTATGGTGAAAACGGAAATATCTTCCGTTCAAAACTGGAAAGAAGCTTTCTGAGAAAGTGCTCTCTGTTCTGTTAATTCATCTCACAGAGTTACCTCTTTCCCTTCAAGAAGCCTTTCGCTAAGGCTGTTCTTGTGGAATTGGCAAAGGGATATTTGGAACCCCATAGAGGGCTATGGTGAAAAAGGAAATATCTTCCGTTCAAAAGTGGAAAGAAGCTTTCTGAGAAACTGCCCTGTGTTCTGTTAATTCATCACACAGAGTTACATCTTTCCCTTCAAGAAGCCTTTCGCTAAGGCTCTTCTTGCTTAATGGGCAAAGTGATATTGGGAAGCCCTTAGAGGGCTATGGTTAAAAAGGAAATATCTTCCGTTCAAAATTGGAAAGAAGCTTTCTGAGAAACTGCCCTGTGTTCTGTTAATTCATCTCACAGAGTTACATCTTTCCCTTCAAGAAGCCTTTCGCTAAGGTTGTTCTTGTGGAATTGGCAAAGGGATATTGGGAAGCCCATAGAGGGCTATGGTGAAAAAGGAAATATCTTCCGTTCAAAACTGGAAAGAAGCTTTCTGAGAAACTGCTCTGTGTTCTGTTAATTCATCTCACAGAGTTACATCTTTCCCTTCAAGAAGGCTTTCGCTAAGACTGTTCTTGTGGAATTGGCAACGGGATATTTGGAAGCCCATAGAGGGCTATGGTGAAAAAGGAAATATCTTCCGTTCAACAGTGGAAAGAAGCTTTTTGAAAAACTACTCTATGTTCTGTTAATTCATCTCACAGAGTTACATCTTTCCCTTCAAGAAGCCTTTCGCTAAGGTTGTTCTTGTGGAATTGGCAAAGGGATTTTTGGATGCCCATAGAGGGCTATTTTGAAAAAGGAAATATCTTCCGTTCAAAAGTGGAAAGAAGCTTTCTGAGAAACTGCTCTGTGTTCTGTTATTTCATCTCACAGAGTTACATCTTTCCCTTCAAGAAGCCTTTCGCTAAGGCTGTTCTTGTGGATTTGGCAAAGGGATATTTGGAAGCCCCTAGAGGGCTATGGTGAAGAAGGAAATATCTTCCGTTCAAAACTGGAAAGAAGCTTTCTGAGAAACTCCTCTGTGTTCTGTTAATTCATCTCACAGAGTTACATCTTTCCCTTCAAGAAGCCTTTCGCTAAGGCTGTTCTTGTGGAATTGGCAGAGTGATATTTGGAAGCCCATAGAGGGCTATGGTGAAAAAGGAAATATCTTCCGTTCAAAACTGGAAAGAAGCTTTCTGAGAAACTGCTCTGTGTTCTGTCAATTCATGTCACAGAGTTACATCTTTCCCTTCAAGAAGCCTTTCGCTAAGGATGTTCTTGTGGAATTGGCAAAGGGATATTTGGAAGCCCATAGACGGCTATGGTGAAAAAGGAAATATCTTCCGTTCAAAACTGGAAAGAAGCTTTCTGAGAAACTCCTCTGTGTTCTGTTAATTCATCTCACAGAGTTACATCTTTCCTTCAAGAAGCCTTTCGCTAAGGCTGTTCTTGTGGAATTGGCAGAGTGATATTTGGAAGCCCATAGAGGGCTATGGTGAAAAAGGAAATATCTTCCGTTCAAAACTGGAAAGAAGCTTTCTGAGAAACTGCTCTGTGTTCTGTCAATTCATGTCACAGAGTTACATCTTTCCCTTCAAGAAGCCTTTCGCTAAGGATGTTCTTGTGGAATTGGCAAAGGGATATTTGGAAGCCCATAGACGGCTATGGTGAAAAAGGAAATATCTTCCGTTCAAAACTGGAAAGAAGCTTTCTGAGAAACTGCTCTGTGTTCTGTTAATTCATCTCACAGAGTTACATCTTTCCCTTCAAGAAGCCTTTTGCTAAGGCTGTTCTTGTGGAATTGGCAAAGGGATATTTGGAAGCCCATTGAGGGCTATGGTGAAAAAGGAAATATCTTCCGTTCAAAACTGGAAAGAAGCTTTCTGAAAAACTCTCTGTGTTCTGATAATTCATCTCACAGAGTTACATCTTTCCCTTCAAGAAGCCTTTCGCTAAGGCTGTTCTTGTTTAATTGCCAAAGTGATATTTGGAAGCCCTTAGAGGGCTATGGTGAAAACGGAAATATCTTCCGTTCAAAACTGGAAAGAAGCTTTCTGAGAAAGTGCTCTCTGTTCTGTTAATTCATCTCACAGAGTTACATCTTTCCCTTCAAGAAGCCTTTCGCTAAGGCTGTTCTGTGGAATTGGCAAAGGGATATTTGGAAGCCCATAGAGGGCTATGGTGAAAAAGGAAATATCTTCCGTTCAGAAGTGGAAAGAAGCTTTCTGAGAAACTATTCTGTGTTCTGTTAATTCATCTCACAGAGTTACATCTTTCCCTTCAAGAAGCCTTCGCTAAGTCTGTTCTTGTGGAATTGGAAAAGTGATATTTGGAATCGCAGAGGGCTATGTTGAAAAAGGAAATATCTTCCGTTCAAAACTGGAAAGAAGCTTTCTGAGAAACTGCTCTGTGTTCTGTTAATTCATCTCACAGAGTTACATCTTTCCTTCAAGAAGCCTTTCGCTAAGGCTGTTCTTGTAATGGGCAAAGTGATATTTGGAAGCCCATAGGGGCTATGGTGAAAAGGAAATATCTTCCGTTCAAAAGTGGAAAGAAGCTTTCTGAGAAACTGCTCTGTGTTCTGTTAATTCATCTCACAGAGTTACATCTTTCCCTTCAAGAAGCCTTTCACTAAGGCTGTTCTTGTGGAATTGGGAAAGTGATATTTGGAAGCCCATAGAGGGCTACGGTGAAAAAGGAAATATCTTTCGTTCAAAAGTGGAAATAAGCTTTCTGAGAAACTGCTCTGTGTTCTGTTAATTCATCTGACAGGGTTACATCTTTCCCTTCAAGAAGCCTTTCGCTAAGGCTGTTCTTCTGGAATTGGAAAAAGGATATTTGGAATCCCATAGAGGGCTATGGTGAAAAAGGAAATAACTTCCGTTCAAAACTGGAAAGATGCTTTCTGAGAAACTGCTTTGTGTTCTGTTAATTCATCTCACAGAGTTACATCTTTCCCTTCAAGAAGCCTTTCGCTAAGTCTGTTCTTCTGGAATTTTCAAAGTGATATTTGGATGCCCATAGAGAGCTATGGTGAAAACGGAAATATCTTCCGTTCAAAAGTGGAAAGAAGCTTTCTGAGAAACTGCTCCGTGTTCTGTTAATTCATCTCACAGAGTTACATCTTTCCCTTCAAGGAGCCTTTCGCTAAGGATGTTCTTGTGGAATTGGCAACGTGATATTTCGAAGCCCATTTAGGACTATAGTGAAAAAGGAAATATCTTCCGTTCAAAACTGGAAAGATGCTTTCTGAGAAACTGCTCTGTGTTCTGTTAATTCATCTCACAGAGTTACATCTTTCCCTTCAAGAAGCCTTTAACTGAGGCTGTTCTTGTGGAATTTGCAAAGGGATATTTGGAAGCCCATAGAGGGCTATGGTGAAAAAGGAAATACCTTCCGTTCAAAACTGGAAAGAAGCTTTCTGAGAAACTGCTCTGTGTTCTGTTATTTCATCTCACAGAATTACATCTTTCCCTTCCAGAAGCCTTTTGCTAAGGCTGTTCTTGTGGAATTTGCAAAGAGATATTTGGAAGCCCATAGAGGGCTATGGTGAAAAAGGAGATATCTTCCGTTCCGAAGTGGAAAGAAGCTTTCTGAGAAACTGCTCTGTGTTCTGTTAATTCATCTCACAGAGTTGCATCTTTCCTATCAAGAAGCCTTTCAATAAGGCTGTTCTGGTGGAATTGGCAAAGGGATATTTGGAAGCCCAAAGACGGCTATGGTGAAAATGGAAATATCTTCCGTTCAAAACTGGAAAGAAGCTTTCTGAGAAACTGCTCTGTGTTCTGTTAATTCGTCTCACAGTGTTTCATCTTTCCCTTCAAGAAGCCTTTCGGTAAGGCTGCTCTTGTGGAATTGGCAAATTGGTATTTCGAAGCCCATAGAGGGCTATGGTGAAAAAGGAAATATCTTCCGTTCAAAACTGGAAAGAAGCTTTCTGAGAAACTGCTCAGTGTTCTGTTAATTCATCTCACAGAGTTACATCTTTCCCTTCAAGAAGCCTTTCGCTAAGGCTGTTCTTGTGGAATAGGCAAAGGGATATTTGGAAGCCCTTAGAGGGCTATGGTGAAAAAGGAAATATCTTCCGTTCAAAACTGGAAAGAAGCTTTCTGAGAGACTGCTATGTGTTCTCTTAATTCATCTCACAGAGTTACATCTTTCCCTTCAAGAAGCCTTTCGCTAAGGCTGTTCTTGTTGAATTGGCAAAGGGATATTTGGAAGCCGTTAGAGGGCTATGGTGAAAAAGGAAATATCTTCCGTTCAAAACTGTAAAGAAGCTTTCTGATAAACTGCTCTGTGTTCTGTTAATTCATCTCACAGAGTTACATCTTTCCCTTCAAGAAGCCTTTCGCTAAGGCTGTTTTTGTGGAATTGGCAAGGATATTTGGAAGAAAAGAGGGCTATGGTGAAAAAGGAAATATCTTCCGTTCAAAACTGGAAAGAAGCTTGAGAAACTGCTCTGTGTTCTGTTAATTCATCTCACAGAGTTACATCTTTCCTTTCAAGAAGCGTTTCGCTGAGGCTGTTCTTGTGGAATTGGCAAAGGGTATTTGGAAGTCCATAGAGGGCTATGCTGAAAAGGAAATATCTTCCCTTCAAAACTGGAAAGAAGCTTGAGAAACTGCTCTGTGTTCTGTTAATTCATCTCACAGAGTTACATCTTTCCTTCAAGAAGCCTTTCGCTAAGTCTGTTCTTGTGGAATTGGGGATGGGATATTTGGAAGCCCATAGAGGCTATGGTGAAAAGGAAATATCTTCCGCTCAAAAGTGGAAAGAAGCTTTCTGAGAAACTGCCCTGTGTTCTGTTAATTCATCTCACAGAGTTACATCTTTCCCTTCAAGAAGCCTTTCGCTAAGGCTGTTCTTGTGAATTGGCAAAGTGATATTGGGAAGCCCTTAGGGGCTATGGTTAAAAGGAAATATCTTCCGCTCAAAGTTGGAAAGAAGCTTTCTGAGAAACTGCCCTGTGTTCTGTTAATTCATCTGACAGAGTTACATCTTTCCTTCAAGAAGCCTTTCGCTAAGGCTGTTCCTGTGGTATTGGCAAGTGATATTTGAAGCCCATAGAGGGCTATGGTGAAATATCTTCCGTTCAAAACTGGAAAGAAGCTTTCTGAGAAAGTGCTCTCTGTTCTGTTAACTCATCTCACAAAGTTACATCTTTCCCTTCACAGCCTTTCGCTAAGGTTGTTCTTGTGGAATTGGCAAAGGATATTTGGAAGCCCATAGGGGCTATGGTGAAAAGGAAATATCTTCCGTTCAAAACTGGAAAGAAGCTTTCTGAGAAACTGCTCTGTGTTCTGTTAATTCATCTCACAGAGTTACATCTTTCCTTCAAGAAGCCTTCGCTAAGTCTGTTCTTGTGGAATTGGCAACGGATATTTGGAAGCCCTAGAGGGCTATGGTGAAAAGGAAATATCTTCCGTTCAACAGTGGAAAGAAGCTTTTGAGAAACTACTCTATGTTCTGTTAATTCATCTCACAGAGTTACATCTTTCCCTTAAAGAAGCCTTCGCTAAGGCTGTTCTTGTGGAATTGGCAAAGGATAATTGGAAGCCCATAGAGGGCTATTTTGAAAAGGAAATATCTTCCGTTCAAAGTTGGAAAGAAGCTTTGAGAAACTGCTCTGTGTTCTGTTAATTCATCTCACAGAGTTACATCTTTCCCTTCAAGAAGCCTTCGCTAAGGCTGTTCTTGTGGATTTGGAAAAGGATATTTGGAAGCCCTAGAGGGCTATGGTGAAAAGGAAATATCTTCCGTTCAAAACTGGAAAGAAGCTTTCTGAGAAACTCCTCTGTGTTCTGTTAATTCATCTCACAGAGTTACATCTTTCCTTCAAAGCCATCTGCTAAGGCTGTTCTTGTGGAATTGGCAAAGTGATATTTGGAAGCCCTTAGAGGGCTATGGTGAAAAGGAAATATCTTCCGTTCAAAACTGTAAAGAAGCTTTCTGAGAAACTGCTCTGTGTTCTGTAAGTTCATCTCACAGAGTTACATCTTTCCTTCAAGCCTTTCGCTAAGGCTATTCTTGTGGAATTAGCAACAGGATATTTGGAAGCCCATAGAGGGCTATGGTGAAAAGGAAATATCTTCCATTCAAAACTGGAAAGAAGCTTTCTGAGAAACTGCTCTGTGTTCTGTTAATTCATCTCACAGAGTTACATCTTTCCTTCAAAAGCCTTTCAGTAAGGCTGTTCTTGTGGAATTGGGAAAGGATATTTGGAAGAGCATAGAGGGCTATGGTGAAAAAGGAAATATCTTTCGTTCAAAAGTGGAAATAAGCTTTCTGAGAAACTGCTCTGTGTTCTGTTAATTCATCTGACAGGGTTACATCTTTCCCTTCAAGAAGCCTTTCGCTAAGGCTGTTCTTCTGGAATTGGAAAAGGATATTTGGAATCCATAGAGGGCTATGGTGAAAAGGAAATATCTTCCGTTCAAAACTGGAAAGATGCTTTCTGAGAAACTGCTTTGTTTCTGTTAATTCATCTCACAGAGTTACATCTTTCCCTTCAAGAAGCCTTTCGCTAAGTCTGTTCTTCTGGAATTTTCAAAGTGATATTTGGATGCCCATAGAGAGCTATGGTGAAAACGGAAATATCTTCCGTTCAAAAGTGGAAAGAAGCTTTCTGAGAAACTGCTCCGTGTTCTGATAATTCATCTCACAGAGTTACATCTTTCCCTTCAAGGAGCCTTTCGCTAAGGATGTTCTTGTGGAATTGGCAAAGTGATATTTCGAAGCCCATTTAGGACTATAGTGAAAAAGGAAATATCTTCCGCTCAAAACTGGAAAGATGCTTTCTGAGAAACTGCTCTGTGTTCTGTTAATTCATCTCACAGAGTTACATCTTTCCCTTCAAGAAGCCTTTAACTAAGGCTGTTCTTGTGGAATTGGAAAAGGATATTTGGAAGCCCATAGAGGGCTATGGTGAAAAAGGAAATACCTTCCGTTCAAAACTGGAAAGAAGCTTGAGAAACTGCTCTGTGTTCTGTTATTTCATCTCACAGAATTACATCTTTCCTTCCAGAAGCCTTTTGCTAAGGCTGTTCTTGTGGAATTGGCAAAGAGATATTTGGAAGCCCATAGAGGGCTATGGTGAAAAAGGAAATATCTTCCGTTCAAAAGTGGAAAGAAGCTTTTGAGAAACTGCTCTGTGTTCTGTTAATTCATCTCACAGAGTTGCATCTTTCCTATCAAGAAGCCTTTCAATAAGGCTGTTCTGGTGGAATTGGCAAAGGATATTTGGAAGCCCAAAGAGGGCTATGGTGAAAAAGGAAATATCTTCCGTTCAAAACTGGAAAGAAGCTTTATGAGAAACTGCTCTGTGTTCTGTTAATTCATCTCACAGAGTTACATCTTTCCCTTCAAGAAGCCTTTCGCTAAGGCTGTTCTCGTGGAATAGGCAAAGGGATATTTGGAAGCCCATAGAGGGCTATGGTGAAAAAGGAAATATCTTCCGTTCAAAACTGGAAAGAAGCTTTCTGAGAGACTGCTATGTGTTCT
Organism: Erythrocebus patas; assembly: GCA_023783455.1. Taxonomy (NCBI): domain Eukaryota; kingdom Metazoa; phylum Chordata; class Mammalia; order Primates; family Cercopithecidae; genus Erythrocebus; species Erythrocebus patas. The sequence continues at coordinate 25,442 of JAKFHT010001170.1, forward strand.
CTTAATTCATCTCACAGAGTTACATCTTTCCCTTCAAGAAGCCTTTCGCTAAGGCTGTTCTTGTGGAATTGGCAAAGGGATATTTGGAAGCCGTTAGAGGGCTATGGTGAAAAAGGAAATATCTTCCGTTCAAAACTGGAAAGAAGCTTTCTGAGAAACTGCTCTGTGTTCTGTTAATTCATCTCACAGAGTTACATCTTTCCCTTCAAGAAGCCTTTCGCTAAGGCTGTTTTTGTGGAATTGGCAAAGGGATATTTGGAAGAAAAGAGGGCTATGGTGAAAACGGAAATATCTTCCGTTCAAAACTGGAAAGAAGCTTTCTGAAAAACTGCTCTGTGTTCTGTTAATTCATCTCACAGAGTTACATCTTTCCTTTCAAGAAGCGTTTCGCTGAGGCTGTTCTTGTGGAATTGGCAAAGGGTATTTGGAAGCCCATAGAGGGCTATGCTGAAAAAGGAAATATCTTCCCTTCAAAACTGGAAAGACGCTTTCTGAGAAACTGCTCTGTGTTCTGTTAATTCATCTCACAGAGTTACATCTTTCCCTTCAAGAAGCCTTTCGCTAAGTCTGTTCTTGTGGAATTGGCAACGGGATATTTGGAAGCCCATAGAGGGCTATGGTGAAAAAGGAAATATCTTCCGTTCAAAAGTGGAAAGAAGCTTTCTGAGAAACTGCCCTGTGTTCTGTTAATTCATCTCACAGAGTTACATCTTTCCCTTCAAGAAGCCTTTCGCTAAGGCTGTTCTTGCTTAATGGGCAAAGTGATATTGGGAAGCCCTTAGGGGGCTATGGTTAAAAAGGAAATATCTTCCGTTCAAAGTTGGAAAGAAGCTTTCTGAGAAACTGCCCTGTGTTCTGTTAATTCATCTGACAGAGTTACATCTTTCCCTTCAAGAAGCCTTTCGCTAAGGCTGTTCCTGTGGTATTGGCAAAGTGATATTTTGAAGCCCATAGAGGGCTATGGTGAAAATGGAAATATCTTCCGTTCAAAACTGGAAAGAAGCTTTCTGAGAAAGTGCTCTCTGTTCTGTTAATTCATAACACAAAGTTACATCTTTCCCTTCAAGAAGCCTTTCGCTAAGGTTGTTCTTGTGAATTGGCAAAGGATATTTGGAAGCCCATAGAGGGCTATGGTGAAAAGGAAATATCTTCCTTCAAAACTGGAAAGACGCTTTCTGAGAAACTGCTCTGTGTTCTGTTAATTCATCTCACAGAGTTACATCTTTCCTTCAAGAAGGCTTTCGCTAAGTCTGTTCTTGTGGAATTGGCAAAGGATATTTGGAAGCCCATAGAGGGCTATGCTGAAAAAGGAAATATCTTCCGCTTCAAAACTGGAAAGAAGCTTTTTGAGAAACTACTCTATGTTCTGTTAATTCATCTCACAGAGTTACATCTTTCCCTTCAAGAGCCTTTCGCTAAGGCTGTTCTTGTGGAATTGGCAAAGGATATTTGGAAGCCCATAGGGGCTATGGTGAAAAGGAAATATCTTCCGTTCAAAAGTGGAAAGAAGCTTTCTGAGAAACTGCTCTGTGTTCTGTTAATTCATCTCACAGAGTTACATCTTTCCCTTCAAAAGCCTTTCGCTAAGGCTGTTCTTGTGGATTTGGCAAAGGATATTTGGAAGCCCCTAGAGGGCTATGGTGAAGAAGGAAATATCTTCCGTTCAAAACAGGAAAGAAGCTTTCTGAGAAACTCCTCTGTGTTCTGTTAATTCATCTCACAGAGTTTCATCTTTCCCTTCAAGAAGCCTTTCGCTAAGGCTGTTCTTGTGGAATTGGCAAAGTGATATTTGGAAGCCCATAGAGGGCTATGGTGAAAAAGGGAATAACTTCCTTTCAAAACTGGAGAGATGCTTTCTGAGAAACTGATCTGTGTTCTGATAATTCATCTCACAGTTACATCTTTCCCTTCAAGAAGCCTTTCACTAAGGCTGTTCTTGTGGAATTGGCAAAGAGATATTTGGAATCCTATAGAGGGCTATGGTGAAAAAGGAAATATCTTTCGTTCAAAACTGGAAAGAAGCTTTCTGAGAAACTGCTCTGTGTTCTCTTAGTTCATCTCACAGAGTTACATCTCTCCCTTCAAGAAGCCTTTCGCTAAGGCTGTTCTTGTGGATTTGGCAAAGGGATATTTGGAAGCCCATAGAGGCTATGGTGAAAAGGAAATATCTTCCGTTCAAAACTGGAAAGAAGCTTTCTGAGAAACTGCTCTGTGTTCTGTTAATTCATCTCACAGAGTTACATCTTTCCCTTCAAGAAGCCTTTCACTAAGGATGTTCTTGTGGAATTGGCAAAGTGATATTTCGAAGCCCATTTATGACTATGGTGAAAAAGGAAATATCTTCCGTTCAAAACTGGAAAGATGCTTTCTGAGAAACTGCTCTGTGTTCTGTTAATTCATCTCACAGAGTTACATCTTTCCCTTCAAGAAGCCTTTAACTAAGTCTGTTCTTGTGGAATTGGCAAAGTGATATTTGGAAGCCCATAGAGGGCTACGGTGAAAAAGGAAATATCTTCCGTTCAAAACTGGAAAGAAGCTTTCTAAGAAACTGCTCTGTGTTGTGTTAATTCATCTCACAGAATTACATCTTTCCCTTCCAGAAGCCTTTCGCTAAGGCTGTTCTTGTGGAATTTGCAAGGGGATATTTGGAAGCCCATAGAGGGCTATGGTGAAAAAGGAGATATCTTCCGTTCAGAAGTGGAAAGAAGCTTTCTGAGAAACTGCTCTGTGTTCTGTTAATTCATCTCACAGAGTTGCATCTTTCCCTTCAAGAAGCCTTTCAATAAGGCTGTTCTGGTGGAATTGGCAAAGGGATATTTGGAAGCCCAAAGACGGCTATGGTGAAAATGGAAATATCTTCCGTTCAAAACTTGAAAGAAGCTTTCTGAAAAACTGCTCTGTGTTCTGATAATTCATCTCACAGAGTTACATCTTTCCCTTCAAGAAGCCTTTCACTAAGGCTGTTCTTGTTGAATTGCAAAAGAGATATTTGGAAGCCCTTAGAGGGCTATGGTGAAAACGGAAATATCTTCCGTTCAAAACTCGAAAGAAGCTTTCTGAGAAAGTGCTCTCTGTTCTGTTAATTCATCTCATAGAGTTACATCTTTCCCTTCAAGAAGCCTTTCGCTAAGGCTGTTCTTGTGGAATTGGCAAAGGGATATTTGGAAGCCCATAGAGGGCTATGGTGAAAAAGGAAATATCTTCCGTTCAGAAGTGGAAAGAAGCTTTCTGAGAAACTATTCTGTGTTCTGTTAATTCATCTCACAGAGTTACATCTTTCCCTTCAAAAGCCTTTCGCTAAGTCTGTTCTTGTGGAATTGGAAAAGTGATATTTGGAATCGCATAGAGGGCTATGTTGAAAAAGGAAATATCTTCCGTTCAAAACTGGAAAGAAGCTTGAGAAACTTCTCTGTGTTCTGTTATTTCGTCTGACAGACTTACATCTTTCCTTCAAGAAGCCTTCGCTAAGGCTGTTCTTGTGGAATTGGCAAAGGGATATTTGGAAGCCCATAGAGGGCTATGGTGAAAAGGAAATATCTTCCGTTCAAACCTGGAAAGAAGCTTTCTGAGAAACTGCTCTGTGTTCTCTTAATTCATCTCACAGAGTTACATCTTTCCTTCAAGAAGCCTTTCGCTAAGGCTGCTCTTGTGGAATTGGCTAAGTGATATTTGGAAGCCCATAGAGGACTATGGTGAAAAAGGAAATATCTTCCATTCAAAATTGGAAAGAAGCTTTCTGAGAAACTGCTCTGTGTTCTGTTAATTCATCTCACAGAGTTACATCTTTCCCTTCAAGAAGCCTTTAACTAAGGCTGTTCTTGTGGAATTGGCAAAGTGAAATTTGGAAGCCCATAGAGGGCTATGTTGAAAAAGGAAATATCTTTCGTTCAAAACTGGAAAGAAGCTTTCTTAGAATCTGCTCTGTGTTTTGTTAATTCATCTCACAGAGTTACATCTTTCCCTTCAAGAGGCCTTTCGCTAAGGCTGTTCCTGTGGAATTGGCAAAGTGATATTTGGAAGCCCATAGAGGGCTATGGTGAAAACGGAAATATCTTCCGTTCAAAACTGGAAAGAAGCTTTCTGAGAAAGTGCTCTCTGTTCTGTTAATTCATCTCACTGAGTTACATCATTCCCTTCAAGAAGCCTTTCGCTAAGGCTGTTCTTGTTGAATTGGGAAAGTGATATTTGGAAGCCCATAGAGGGCTATGGTGAAAAAGGAAATATCTTCCGTTCAAAACTGGAAAGAAGCTTTCTGAGAAACTGCTCTGTGTTCTGTTAATTCATCTCACAGAGTTACATCTTTCCCTTCAAGAAGCCTTTCACTAAGGCTGTTCTTGCTTAATGGGCAAAGTGATATTTGGAAGCCCATAGGGGCTATGGTTAAAAGGAAATATCTTCGTTCAAAATTGGAAAGAAGCTTTCTGAGAAACTGCTCTGTGTTCTGATAATACATCTCACAAATTTACATCTTTCCTTCAAGAAGCCTTTCAATAAGGCTGTTCTTGTGGAATTGGCAAAGTGATATTTGAAGCCCATAGAGGGCTATGTTGAAATATCTTCCGCTTCAAAACTGGAAAGAAGCTTTCTGAGAAATTGCTCTGTGTTCTGTCAATTCATCTCACAGAGTTACATCTTTCCCTTCAAGAAGCCTTTCGCTAAGGGTGTTCTTGTGGAATTGGCAAAGGGATATTTGGAAGCCCATAGAGGGCTATGGTGAAAAAGGAAATATCTTCCGTTCAAAACTGAAAAGAAGCTTTCTGAAAAACTGCTCTGTGTTCTGTTAGTTCATCTCACAGTGTTACATCTTTCCCTTCAAGAAGCCTTTCGCTAAGGCTGTTCTGGTGGAATTGGCAAAGGGATATTTGGAAGCCCTTAGAGGGCTATGGTGAAAAATGAAATATCTTCCGTTCAAAACTGGAAAGAAGCTTTCTGAGAAACTTCTCTGTGTTCTGTTAATTCATCTCACAGAGTTACATCTTTCCCTTCAAGAAGCCTTTCGCTAACTCTGTTCTTGTGGAATTTTCAAAGGGATATTTGGAAGCCCATAGAGGGCTATGGTGAAAAAGGAGATATCTTCCGTTCAGAAGTGGAAAGAAGCTTTCTGAGAAACTGCTCTGTGTTCTGTTAATTCATCTCACAGAGTTACATCTTTCCCTTCAAGAAGCCTTTCAATAAGGCTGTTCTGGTGGAATTGGCAAAGGGATATTTCGAAGCCCAAAGAGGGCTATGGTGAAAATGGAAATATCTTCCGTCAAAACTGGAAAGAGGCTTTCTGAGAAACTTCTCTGTGTTCTGTTAATTCGTCTCACAGAGTTTCATCTTTCCCTTCAAGAAGCCTTTCGGTAAGGCTGCTCTTGTGGAATTGGCAAAGTGATATTTGGAAGCCCATAGAGGGCTATGGTGAAAAACGAAATATCTTCCGTTCAAAACTGGAAAGAAGCTTTCTGAGAAACTGCTCAGTGTTCTGTTAATTCATCTCACAGAGTTACATCTTTCCCTTCATGAAGCCTTTCGCTAAGGCTCTTCTTGTGGAATAGGCAAAGGATATTTGGAAGCCCATAGAGGGCTATGGTGAAAAAAGGAAATATCTTCGTTCAAAACTGGAAAGAAGCTTTCTGAGAAATTGCTCTGTGTTCTGTTAATTCATCTCACAGAGTTACATCTTTCCCTTCAAATAGCCTTTCGGTAAGGCTGTTCTTGTGGAATTGGCAAAGGATATTTGGAAGCCCATAGAGGGCTATGGTGAAAAAGGAAATATCTTCCGTTCAAAACTGAAAAGAAGCTTTCTGAAAAACTGCTCTGTGTTCTGTTAATTCATCTCACAGATTTACATCTTTCCCTTCAAGAAGCCTTTCGCTAAGGCTGTTCTTGTGGAATTAGCAAAGGATATTTGGAAGCCCATAGAGGGCTATGGTGAAAAAGGAAATATCTTCCGTTCAAAACTGGAAAGAAGCTTTCTGAGAAACTGCTCTGTGTTCTGTTAGTTCATCTCACAGAGTTACATCTTTCCCTTCAAGAAGCCTTTCGCTAAGGCTGTTCTGGTGGAATAGGCAAAGGGATATTTGGAAGCCCTTAGAGGGCTATGGTGAAAAATGAAATATCTTCCGTTCAAAACTGGAAAGAAGCTTTCTGAGAAACTTCTCTGTGTTCTGTTAATTCATCTCACAGAGTTACATCTTTCCCTTCAAGAAGGCTTTCGCTAACGCTGTTCTTGTGGAATTTTCAAAGGGATATTTGGAAGCCCATAGAGGGCTATGGTGAAAAAGGAGATATCTTCCGTTCAGAAGTGGAAAGAAGCTTTCTGAGAAACTGCTCTGTGTTCTGTTAATTCATCTCACAGAGTTACATCTTTCCCTTCAAGAAGCCTTTCAATAAGGCTGTTCTGGTGGAATTGGCAAAGGGATATTTGGAAGCCCAAAGACGGCTATGGTGAAAATGGAAATATCTTCCGTTCAAAACTTGAAAGAAGCTTTCTGAAAAACTGCTCTGTGTTCTGATAATTCATCTCACAGAGTTACATCTTTCCCTTCAAGAAGCCTTGCGCTAAGGCTGTTCTTGTTGAATTACAAAGAGATATTTGGAAGCCCTTAGAGGGCTATGGTGAAAACGGAAATATCTTCCGTTCAAAACTCGAAAAACTTTCTGAGAAAGTGCTCTCTGTTCTGTTAATTCATCTCATAGAGTTACATCTTTCCCTTCAAAAGCCTTTCGCTAAGGCTGTTCTTGTGGAATTGGCAAGGATATTTGGAAGCCCAGAGGCTATAGTGAAAAGGAAATATCTTCCGTTCAGAAGTGGAAAGAAGCTTTCTGAGAAACTATTCTGTGTTCTGTTAATTCATCTCACAGAGTTACATCTTTCCCTTCAAGAAGCCTTTCGCTAAGTCTGTTCTTGTGGAATTGGAAAAGTGATATTTGGAATCGCATAGAGGGCTATGTTGAAAAAGGAAATATCTTCCGTTCAAAACTGGAAAGAAGCTTTCTGAGAAACTTCTCTGTGTTCTGTTAATTCGTCTGACAGACTTACATCTTTCCTTTCAAGAAGCCTTTCGCTGAAGCTGTTCTTGTGGAATTGGCAAAGGGATATTTGGAAGCCCATAGAGGGCTATGGTGAAAAAGGAAATATCTTCCGTTCAAAACTGGAAAGAAGCTTTCTGAGAAACTGCTCTGTGTTCTCTTAATTCATCTCACAGAGTTACATCTTTCCCTTCAAGAAGCCTTTCGCTAAGGCTGCTATTGTGGAATTGGCTAAGTGATATTTGGAAGCCCATAGAGGACTATGGTGAAAAAGGAAATATCTTCCATTCAAAATTGGAAAGAAGCTTTCTGAGAAACTGCTCTGTGTTCTGTTAATTCATCTCACAGAGTTACATCTTTCCCTTCAAGAAGCCTTTAACTAAGGCTGTTCTTGTGGAATTGGCAAAGTGAAATTTGGAAGCCCATAGAGGGCTATGTTGAAAAATATCTTCCGTTCAAAACTGGAAAGAAGCTTTCTGAGAATCTGCTCTCTGTTCTGTTAATTCATCTCACAGAGTTACATCTTTCCCTTCAAAAGCCTTCGCTAAGGCTGTTCTTGTGGAATTAGCAAAGTGATATTTGGAAGCCCATAGAGGGCTATGGTGAAAAATATCTTCCGTTCAAAACTGGAAAAAGCTTTCTGAGAAAGTGCCTCTGTTCTGTTAATTCATCTCACAGAGTTACATCATTCCTTCAAGAAGCCTTTCGCTAAGGCTGTTCTTGTGGAATTAGGAAAGTGATATTTGGAAGCCCATAGAGGCTATGGTGAAAAGGAAATATCTTCCGTTCAAAACTGGAAAAAGCTTTCTGAGAAACTGCTCTGTGTTCTGTTAATTCATCTCACAGAGTTACATCTTTCCCTTCAAGAAGCCTTCGCTAAGGCTGTTCTTGTGGAATTGGCAAAGGATATTAGGAAGCCCATAGGGGCTATGGTGAAAAGGAAATATCTTCCGTTCAAAAGTGGAAAGAAGCTTTCTGAGAAACTGCTCTGTGTTCTGTTAATTCATCTCACAGAGTTACATCTTTCCTTCAAAAGCCTTTCGCTAAGGCTGTTCTTGTGGAATTGGCAAAGGGATATTTGGAAGCCCATAGAGGCTATGGTGAAAAGGAAATATCTTCCGTTCAAAAAGTGCAAAGAAGCTTTCTCATAAACTGCTCTGTGTTCTGTTAATTCATCTCACAGAGTTACATCTTTCCCTTCAAGAAGCCTTTCGCTAAGGCTGTTCTTGCTTAATGGGCAAAGTGATATTTGGAAGCCCATAGGGGCTATGGTTAAAAAAGGAGATATCTTCCGTTCAAAATTGGAAAGAAGCTTTCTGAGAAACTGCTCTGTGTTCTGATAATACATCTCACAAAGTTACATCTTTCCCTTCAAGAAGCCTTTCGCTAAGGCTGTTCTTGTGGAATTGGCAAAGTGATATTTGGAAGCCCATGAGGGCTATGTTGAAAAGGAAATATCTTCCGTTCAAAACTGGAAAGAAGCTTTCTGAGAAACTGCTCCGTGTTCTGTTAATTCATCTCACAGAGTTACATCTTTCCCTTCAAAAGCCTTCGCTAAGGCTGTTCTTGTGGAATTGGCAAAGTGATATTTGGATGCCCATAGGGCTATGGCCAGAAATATCTTCCGTTCAAAAGTGGAAAGAAGCTTTCTGAGAAACTGCTCCGTGTTCTGTTAATTCATCTCACAGGTTACATCTTTCCCTTCAAGGAACCTTTCGCTAAGGATGTTCTTGTGGAATTGGCAAAGTGATTTGGTAGCCCACTTAGGACTATGGTGAAGGAAATATCTTCCGTTCAAAATTGGAAGAAGCTTTCTGAGAAACTGCCCTGCGTTCTGTTAATTCATCTCACAGAGTTACATCTTTCCTTCAAAAGCCTTTCGCTAAGGCTGTTCTTGTGGAATTGGCAAAGGATATTTGGAAGCCCATACAGGGCTATGGTGAAAAAGGAAATATCTTCCGTTCAAAAGTGGAAAGAAGCTTTCTGAGAAACTGCTCTGTGTTCTGTTAATTCATCTCAGAGTTACATCTTTCCTTCAAGTAGCCTTTCGCTAAGGCTGTTCATGTGGATTTGGCAAAGGATATTTGGAAGCCCCTAGAGGCTATGGTGAAGGAAATATCTTCCGTTCAAAACTGGAAAGAAGCTTAATGAGAAACTGCTCTGTGTTCTGTTAATTCATCTCACACAGTTACATCTTTCCTTCAGAAGCCTTTCGCTAAGGCTGTTCTTGTTTAATTGGCAAAGGATATTAGGAAGCCCATAGAGGCTATGGTGAAAAAGGAAATATCTTCCGTTCAAAACTGGAAAGAAGCTTTCTGAGAAACTGCTCTGTGTTCTGTTAATTCATCTCACGGAGTTTCATCTTTCCCTTCAAGAAGCCTTTCGCTAAGTCTGTTCTTCTGGAATTGGCAAAGTGATATTTGGATGCCCATAGAGGGCTATGTTGAAAAATATCTTCCGTTCAAAGTGGAAAGAAGCTTTCTGAGAGACTACTCCGTGTTCTGTTAATTCATCTCACAGAGTTACATCTTTCCCTTCAAGAAGCCTTTCGCTAAGGATGTTCTTGTGGAATTGGCAAAGTGATATTTGGAAGCCCATTTGGGACTATGGTGAAAAAATATCTTCCGTTCAAAATTGGAAAGAAGCTTTCTGAGAAACTGCTCTGCGTTCTGTTAATTCATCTCACAGAGTTACATCTTTCCTTCAAGAAGCCTTTCGCTAAGGCTGTTCTTGTGGAATTGCCAAAGTGATATTGGGAAGCCCTTAGAGGCTATGGTGAAAAGCGGAAATATCTTCCGTTCAAAACTGGAAAGAATCTTTCTAAGAAAGTGCTCTCTGTTCTGTTAATTCATCTCACAGAGTTACATCTTTCCTTCAGAAGCCTTTTCGCTTCTGGCTGTTCTTGTGGAATTGGCAAGGATATTTGGAAGCCCATAGGGCTATGGTAAAAAGGAAATATCTTCCGTTCAAAACTGTAAAGAAGCTTTCTGAGAAACTTCTCTGTGTTCTGTTAATTCGTCTGACAGACTTACATCTTTCCTTCAAAAGCCTTTCGCTAAGTCTGTTCTTGTGGAATTGGCAAAGTGATATTTGGAAGCCCATAGAGGCTATGGTGAAAAAGGAAATATCTTCCGTTCAAAACTGGAAAGAAGCTTTCTGAGAAACTTCTCTGTGTTCTGTCAATTCATCTCACACAGTTACATCTTTCCTTCAAGAAGCCTTTCCATAAGGCTGTTCTTGTGGAATTGGCAAAGGATATTTGGAAGCCCTTAGAGGCTATGGTGAAAAATGAAATATCTTCCGCTCAAAACTGGAAAGAAGCTTTCTGAGAGACTACTCCGTGTTCTGTTAATTCATCTCACAGGTTACATCTTTCCTTCAAGAGGACTTTCCCTAAG
>JAKFHT010001171.1:0-35818 GCA_023783455.1 Erythrocebus patas
TCTGTGAGATAAATTAACAGAACACAGAGCAGTTTCTCAAGCTTCTTTCCAGTTTTGAGCGGAAGATATTTCCTTTTTCACCATAGCCCTCTATGGGCTTCCAAATATCCTTTGCCAATTCCACAAGAACAGCCTAAGCGAAAGGCTTCTTGAAGGAAAGATGTAACTCTGTGAGATGAATTAACAGAACACAGAGCAGTTTCTCAGAAAGCTTCTTTCCAGTTTTGAAGCGGAAGACATTTCCTTTTTCACCATAACCCTCTATGGGCTCACAAATATCCTTTGCCAATTCCACAAGAACAGCCTTAGCGAAAGGCTTCTTGAAGGAAAGATGTAACTCTGTGAGATGAATTAACAGAACACAGAGCAGTTTCTCAGAAAGCTTCTTTCCAGTTTTGAGCGGAAGATATTTCTTTTCACCATAGCCCTCTATGGGCTTCCATATATCCTTTGCCAATTCCACAATAACAGCCTTAGCCAAAGGCTTCTTAGAAGGAAAGATGTAACTCTGTGAGATGAATTAACAGAACACAGAACAGTTTCTCATAAAGCTTCTTTCCAGTTTTGAGCGGAAGTGATTTCCTTTTTCACCATAGCCCTCTCGGGGTTCCAAATATCACTTTGCCAATTCCACAAGAACAGCCTTAGCGAAAGGCTTCTTGAAGGGAAAGATGTAACTCTGTGAGATGAATTAACAGAACACAGAGCAGTTTCTCAGAAAGCTTCTTTCCAGTTTTGAGAAGATATTTCCTTTTTCACCATAGCCCTCTATGGGCTTCAAAATATCCCTTTGCCAATTCCACAATAACAGCCTTAGCGAAAGGCTTCTTGAAGGGAAAGATGTAACTCTGTGAGATGAATTAACAGAACACAGAGCAGTTTCTCAGAAAGCTCCTATCCAGTTTTGAACGGAAGCTATTTCCTTTTCACCATAGCCCTCTATGGGCTTCCAAATATCGCTTTGCCAATTCCACAAGAACAGCCTTAGCGAAAGGCTTCTTAAAGGGAAAGATGTAACTCTGTGAGATGAATTAACAGAACACAGAGCAGTTTCTCAGAAGGCTTCTTTCAAGTTTGGAACGGAAGATATTTCCCTTTTCACCATAGCCCTTTATGGGCTTCCCAATATCCCTTTGCTAATTCCACAACAACAGGCTTAGCGAAAGGCTTCTTGAAGGGAAAGATGTAACTCTGTGAGATGAATTAACAGAACACAGAGCAGTTTCTCAGAAAGCTTCTTTCCAGTTTTGAACTGAAGACATTTCCTTTTTCATCATAACCCTCTATGGGCTCACAAATATCCCTTTGTCAATTCGACAAGAACAGCCTTAGCGAAAGGCTTCTTGAGGAGAAAGATGTAACTCGGTGAGATGAAATAACAGAACACAGAGCAGTTTCTCAGAAAGCTTCTTTCCAGTTTTGAACGGAAGAAGTTTCCTTTTTCACCATAGCCCTCTATGGGCTTCCAAATATCGCTTTGCCAATTCCACAAGAACAGCCTTAGCGAAAGGCTTCTTGAAGGGAAAGATGTAACTCCTTCAGATGAATTAACAGAACACAGAGCAGTTTCTCAGAAAGCTTCTTTCCAGTTTTGAACGGAAGATATTTCGTTTTTCACCATAGCTCTCTATGGGCTTCCATATATCCTTTTGCCAATTCCACAATAACAGCCTTAGCCGAAGGCTTCTTGAAGGGAAACATGTAACTCTGTGAGATGAATTAACAGAACACAGGGCAGTTTCTCAGAAAGCTTCTTTCCAGTTTTGAACGGAAGTGATTTCCTTTTTCACCATAGCCGTCTCTGGGCTTCCAAATATCACTTTGCCAATTCCACAAGAACAGCCTTAGCGAAGGCTTCTTGAAGGAAAGATGTAACTCTTTCAGATGAATTAACAGAACACAGAGCAGTTTCTCAGAAAGCTTCTTTCCAGTTTTGAGCGGAAGACATTTCCTTTTCACCATACCCTCTATGGGCTCACAAATATCCCTTTGCCAATTCCACAAGAACAGCCTTAGCGAAAGGCTTCTTGAAGGGAAAGATGTAACTCTGTGAGATGAATTAACAGAACACAGAGCAGTTTCTCAAGCTTCTTTCCAGTTTTGAACCGAAGATATTTCCTTCTTCACCATAGCCCTCTATGGGCTTCCAAATATCCTTTGCCAATTCCACAAGAACAGCCTTAGCGAAAGGCTTCTTGAAGGAAAGATGTAACTCTGTGAGATGAATTAACAGAACACACAGCAGTTTCTCAGAAATCTTCTTTCCAGTTTTGAACGGAAGATATTTCCTTTTTCACCATAGCCATCTATGGGCTTCCAAATATCCCTTTGCCAATTCCACAAGAACTGCCTAAGGGAAAGTCTTTTTGAAGGGAAAGATGTAACTCTTTGAGATGAATTAAGAGAACAGGGAGCCGTTTCTCAGAAAGCTTCTTTCCAGTTTTGAACGGAAGATATTTCCTTTTTCACCATAGCCCTCTACGGGCTTCCAAATATCCCTTTGCCAATTCCACAAGATCAGACTTAGCGAAAGGCTTCTTGAAAGGAAAGATGTAACTCCGTGAGATGAAATAACAGAACACAGAGCAGTTTCTCAGAAAGCTTCTTTCCAGTTTTGAACGGAAGATATTTCCCTTTTCACCATACCCCTTTATGGGCTTCCAAATATCCCTTTGCCAATTCCACAAGAACAGGCTTAGCGAAAGGCTTCTTGAAGGAAAGATGTAACTCTGTGAGATGAATTAACAGAACACAGAGCAGTTTCTCAGAAAGCTTCTTTCCAGTTTTGAGCGGAAGATATTTCCTTTTCACCATAGCCCTCTATGGGCTTCCATATATCCTTGCCAATTCACAAGAACAGCCTTAGCCAAAGGCTTCTTGAAGGAAAGATGTAACTCTGTGAGATGAATTAACAGAACACTGAACAGTTTCTCAGAAAGCTTCTTTCCAGTTTTGAGCGGAAGTGATTTCCTTTTCACCATAGCCCTCTGTGGGCTTCCAAATATCCTTTGCCAATTCCACAAGAACAACCTTAGCGAAAGGCTTCTTGAAGGAAAGATGTAACTCTTTCAGATGAATTAACAGAACACAGAGCAGTTTCTCAGAAAGCTTCTTTCCAGTTTTGAACGGAAGATATTTCCTTTTCACCATAGCCCTCCATGGGCTTCCAAATATCCCTTTGCCAATTCCACCAGAACAGCCTTAGCGAAAGGCTTCTTGAAGGGAAAGATGTAACTCTGTGAGATGAATTAACAGAACACAGAGCAGTTTCTCAGAAAGCTTCTTTCCAGTTTTGAACGGAAGACATTTCCTTTTTCACCGTAACCCTCTATGGGCTCACAAATATCCCTTTGCCAATTCGACAAGAACAGCCTTAGCGAAAGGCTTCTTCAGGAGAAAGATGTAACTCTGTGAGATGAATTTACAGAACACAGAGCAGTTTCTCAGAAAGCTTCTTTCCGGTTTTCAACGGAAGATATTTCCTTTTTCACCATAGCCCTCTATGGGCTTCCAAATATCGCTTTGCCAATTCCACAAGAAGAGCCTTAGCGAAAGGCTTCTTGAAGGGAAAGATGTATCTCTGTGAGATGAATTAACAGAACACAGAGCAGTTTCTCAGTAAGCTTCTTTCCAGTTTTGAACGGAAGATATTTCCTTTTTCACCATAGCCCTCCTTGGGCTTCCAAATATCCCTTTGCCAATTCCACAATAACAGCCTTAGAGAAAGGCTTCTTGAAGGGAAAGATGGAACTCTGTGAGATGAATTAACAGAACACAGAGCATTTTCTCAAGCTTCTTTCCAGTTTTGAACGGAAGATATTTCCTTTTTCACCATAGCCATCTATGGGCTTCCAAATATCCCTTTGCCAATTCCACAAGAACAGCCTTAGCGAAAGGCTTCTTGAAGGGAAAGTTGTAACTCTGAGACATGAATTAAGAGAACACAGAGCAGTTTCTCAGAAAGCTTCTTTCCAGTTTTGAACGGAAGATATTTCCTTTTTCACCATAGCCCTCTATGGGCTTCCAAATATCCTTTTCAATTCCACAAGAAGACCCTTAGCGAAAGGCTTCTTGAAAAAGATGTAACTCTGTGAGATGAATTAAAGAACACAGAGCAGTTTCTCAGAAAGCTTCTTTCCAGTTTGAAAGGAAGATATTTCCTTTTTCACCAGAGCCCTTTATGGACTTCCAAATATCCCTTTGCCAAATCCACAAGAACAGCCTTAGCGAAAGGGTTCTTGGGGGTAAGATTTAACTCTGAGACATGAATTAACAGAACACAGAGCAGTTTCTCAGAAATCTTCTTTCCAGTTTTGAACGGAATATACTTCCTTTTTCACCATAGCCCTCTAGGGGCTTCAAATATCCCTTTGCCAACTCCACAAGAACAGCCTTAGCGAAAGGCTTCTTGAAGGGAAAGATGTAACTCTGTGAGATGAATTAAGAGAACACAGAGCAGTTTCTCAGAAAGCTTCTTTCCAGTTTTGAACGGAAGATATTTCCTTTTTCACCATAGCCATCTATGGGCTTCCAAATATCCCTTTGCCAATTGCACAAGATCAGACTTAGCGAAAGGCTTCTTGAATGGAAAGATGTAACTCCGTGAGATGAAATAACAGAACACAGAGCAGTTTCTCAGAAAGCTTCTTTCCAGTTTTGAACGGAAGATATTTCCCTTTTCACCATAGCCCTTTATGGGCTTCCAAATATCCCTTTGCCAATTCCACAAGAACAGCCTTAGCGAAAGGCTTCTTGAAGGGAAAGATGTAACTCTGTGAGATGAATTAACAGAACACAGAGCAGTTTCTCAGAAAGCTTCTTTCCAGTTTTGAACGGAAGATATTTCGTTTTTCACCATAGCCCTCTATGGGCTTCCATATATCCCTTTGCCAATTCCACAATAACAGCCTTAGCCAAAGGCTTCTTGAAGGGAGAGATGTAACTCTGTGAGATGAATTAACAGAACACAGAGCAGTTTCTCAGAAAGCTTCTTTCCAGTTTTGAACGGAAGATATTTCCTTTTTCACCATAGCCCTCTATGGGATTCCATATATCCCTTTGACAATTTCACAAGAACAGCCTTAGCGAAAGCCTTCTTGAAGGGAAAGATGTAACTCTGTGAGATGAATTAACAGAACACAGAGCAGTTTCTCAGAAAGCTTCTTTCCAGTTTTGAACGGAAGATATTTCTTCAGCATAGCCCTCTATGGGCTTCAAATATCCCTTTGCCAATTCCACAAGAACAGCCTTAGAGAAAGGCTTCTTGAGAGAAACATGTAACTCTGTGAGATGAATTAACAGAACACAGAGCAGTTTCTCAGAAAGCTTCTTTCCAGTTTTGAACGGAAGATATTTCCTTTTTCACCAGAGCCATCTATGGGCTTCCAAATATCCCTTTGCCAATTCCACAATAACAGCCTTAGAGAAAGGCTTCTTGAAGGGAAAGATGTAACTCTTTGAGATGAATTAAGAGAACACAGAGCAGTTTCTCAGAAAGCTTCTTTCCAGTTTTGAACGGAAGATATTTCCTTTTTCAGCATAGCCCTCTAAGGGTTTCCAAATATCACTTTTCCAATTCCACAAGAAGACCCTTAGCGAAAGGCTTCTTGAAAAAAAGATGTAACTCTGTGAGATGAATTAAAAGAACACAGAGCAGTTTCTCAGAACGCTTCTTTCCAGTTTTGAGCGGAAGATATTTCCTTTTTCACCAGAGCCCTTTATGGACTTCCAAATATCCTTTGCCAAATCCACAAGAACAGCCTTAGCGAAAGGGTTCTTGAAGGGTAAGATGTAACCCTGAGACATGAATTAACAGAACACAGAGCAGTTTTCAAGCTTCTTTCCAGTTTTGAACGGAATATACTTCCTTTTTCACCATAGCCCTCTAGGGGCTTCAAATATCCCTTTGCCAATTCCACAAGAACAGCCTTAGCGAAGGCTTCTTGAAGGAAAGATGTAACTCTGTGAGATGAATTAACAGAAAACAGAGCAGTTTCTCAGAAAGCTTCTTTCCAGTTTTGAACGGAAGATATTTCTTTTTCACCATAGCCATCTATGGGCTTCCAAATATCCTTTGCCAATTCCACAAGAACAGCCTTAGCGAAAGGCTTCTTGAAGGAAAGATGTAACTCCGTGAGATGAAATAACAGAACACAGAGCAGTTTCTCAGAAAGCTTCTTTCCAGTTTTGAACGGAAGATATTTCCTTTTTCACCATAGCCCTCTATGGGCTTCCAAATATCGCTTTGCCAATTCCACAAGAACAGCCTTAGCGAAAGGCTTCTTAAAGGGAAAGATGTAACTCTGTGAGATGAATTAACAGAACACAGAGCAGTTTCTCAGAAAGCTTCTTTCCAGTTTTGAACGGAAGATATTTCCCTTTTCACCATAGCCCTTTATGGGCTTCCAAATATCCCTTTGCCAATTCCACAAGAACAGGCTTAGCGAAAGGCTTCTTGAAGGGAAAGATGTAACTCTGTGAGATGAATTAACAGAACACAGAGCAGTTTCTCAGAAAGCTTCTTTCCAGTTTTGAACGGAAGATATTTCGTTTTTCACCATAGCCCTCTATGGGCTTCCATATATCCCTTTGCCAATTCCACAAGAACAGCCTTAGCCAAAGGCTTCTTGAAGGGAAAGATGTAACTCTGTGAGATGAATTAACAGAACACAGAACAGTTTCTCAGAAAGCTTCTTTCCAGTTTTGAACGGAAG
This sequence comes from Erythrocebus patas, assembly GCA_023783455.1. Classification (NCBI taxonomy): domain Eukaryota; kingdom Metazoa; phylum Chordata; class Mammalia; order Primates; family Cercopithecidae; genus Erythrocebus; species Erythrocebus patas. The sequence continues at coordinate 6,714 of JAKFHT010001171.1, forward strand.
TGATTTCCTTTTTCACCATAGCCCTCTGTGGGCTTCCAAATATCACTTTGCCAATTCCACAAGAACAACCTTAGCGAAAGGCTTCTTGAAGGGAAAGATGTAACTCTTTCAGATGAATTAACAGAACACAGAGCAGTTTCTCAGAAAGCTTCTTTCCAGGTTTGAACGGAAGATATTTCCTTTTTCACCATAGCCCTCCATGGGCTTCCAAATATCCCTTTGCCAATTCCACCAGAACAGCCTTAGCGAAAGGCTTCTTGAAGGGAAAGATGTAACTCTGTGAGATGAATTAACAGAACACAGAGCAGTTTCTCAGAAAGCTTCTTTCCAGTTTTGAACGGAAGACATTTCCTTTTTCACCGTAACCCTCTATGGGCTCACAAATATCCCTTTGCCAATTCCACAAGAACAGCCTTAGCGAAAGGCTTCTTCAGGAGAAAGATGTAACTCTGTGAGATGAATTTACAGAACACAGAGCAGTTTCTCAGAAAGCTTCTTTCCAGTTTTGAACGGAAGATATTTCCTTTTTCACCATAGCCCTCTATGGGCTTCCAAATATCGCTTTGCCAATTCCACAAGAAGAGCCTTAGCGAAAGGCTTCTTGAAGGGAAAGATGTATCTCTGTGAGATGAATTAACAGAACACAGAGCAGTTTCTCAGTAAGCTTCTTTCCAGTTTTGAACGGAAGATATTTCCTTTTTCACCATAGCCCTCCTTGGGCTTCCAAATATCCCTTTGCCAATTCCACAATAACAGCCTTAGAGAAAGGCTTCTTGAAGGGAAAGATGGAACTCTGTGAGATGAATTAACAGAACACAGAGCATTTTCTCAGAAAGCTTCTTTCCAGTTTTGAACGGAAGATATTTCCTTTTTCACCATAGCCATCTATGGGCTTCCAAATATCCCTTTGCCAATTCCACAAGAACAGCCTTAGCGAAAGGCTTCTTGAAGGGAAAGTTGTAACTCTGAGACATGAATTAAGAGAACACAGAGCAGTTTCTCAGAAAGCTTCTTTCCAGTTTTGAACGGAAGATATTTCCTTTTTCACCATAGCCCTCTATGGGCTTCCAAATATCCCTTTTCCAATTCCACAAGAAGACCCTTAGCGAAAGGCTTCTTGAAAAAAAGATGTAACTCTGTGAGATGAATTAAAAGAACACAGAGCAGTTTCTCAGAAAGCTTCTTTCCAGTTTGAAAGGAAGATATTTCCTTTTTCACCAGAGCCCTTTATGGACTTCCAAATATCCCTTTGCCAAATCCACAAGAACAGCCTTAGCGAAAGGGTTCTTGGGGGTAAGATGTAACTCTGAGACATGAATTAACAGAACACAGAGCAGTTTCTCAGAAATCTTCTTTCCAGTTTTGAACGGAATATACTTCCTTTTTCACCATAGCCCTCTAGGGGCTTCAAATATCCCTTTGCCAACTCCACAAGAACAGCCTTAGCGAAAGGCTTCTTGAAGGGAAAGATGTAACTCTGTGAGATGAATTAAGAGAACACAGAGCAGTTTCTCAGAAAGCTTCTTTCCAGTTTTGAACGGAAGATATTTCCTTTTTCACCATAGCCATCTATGGGCTTCCAAATATCCTTTGCCAATTGCACAAGATCAGACTTAGCGAAGGCTTCTTGAATGGAAAGATGTAACTCCGTGAGATGAAATAACAGAACACAGAGCAGTTTCTCAGAAAGCTTCTTTCCAGTTTTGAACGGAAGATATTTCCTTTTCACCATAGCCCTTATGGGCTTCCAAATATCCTTTGCCAATTCCACAAGAACAGCCTTAGCGAAAGGCTTCTTGAAGGGAAAGATGTAACTCTGTGAGATGAATTAACAGAACACAGAGCAGTTTCTCAGAAAGCTTCTTTCCAGTTTTGAACGGAATATACTTCCTTTTCACCATAGCCCTCATGGGCTTCCATATATCCCTTTGCCAATTCCACAATAACAGCCTTAGCCAAAGGCTTCTTGAAGGGAGAGATGTAACTCTGTGAGATGAATTAACAGAACACAGAGCAGTTTCTCAGAAAGCTTCTTTCCAGTTTTGAACGGAATATATTTCCTTTTTCACCATAGCCCTCTATGGGATTCCATATATCCCTTTGACAATTTCACAAGAACAGCCTTAGCGAAAGCCTTCTTGAAGGGAAAGATGTAACTCTGTGAGATGAATTAACAGAACACAGAGCAGTTTCTCAGAAAGCTTCTTTCCAGTTTTGAACGGAAGATATTTCTTTCTTCACCATAGCCCTCTATGGGCTTCAAAATATCCCTTTGCCAATTCCACAATAACAGCCTTAGAGAAAGGCTTCTTGAAGAGAAACATGTAACTCTGTGAGATGAATTAACAGAACACAGAGCAGTTTCTCAGAAAGCTTCTTTCCAGTTTTGAACGGAAGATATTTCCTTTTTCACCATAGCCATCTATGGGCTTCCAAATATCCCTTTGCCAATTCCACAATAACAGCCTTAGAGAAAGGCTTCTTGAAGGGAAAGATGTAACTCTTTGAGATGAATTAAGAGAACACAGAGCAGTTTCTCAGAAAGCTTCTTTCCAGTTTTGAACGGAAGATATTTCCTTTTTCACCATAGCCCTCTAAGGGTTTCCAAATATCCCTTTTCCAATTCCACAAGAAGACCCTTAGCGAAAGGCTTCTTGAAAAAAAGATGTAACTCTGTGAGATGAATTAAAAGAACACAGAGCAGTTTCTCAGAACGCTTCTTTCCAGTTTGAACGGAAGATATTTCCTTTTTCACCAGAGCCCTTTATGGACTTCCAAATATCCCTTTGCCAAATCCACAAGAACAGCCTTAGCGAAAGGGTTCTTGGGGGTAAGATGTAACCCTGAGACATGAATTAACAGAACACAGAGCAGTTTTTCAGAAAGCTTCTTTCCAGTTTTGAACGGAATATACTTCCTTTTTCACCATAGCCCTCTAGGGGCTTCAAATATCCCTTTGCCAATTCCACAAGAACAGCCTTAGCGAAAGGCTTCTTGAAGGGAAAGATGTAACTCTGTGAGATGAATTAACAGAAAACAGAGCAGTTTCTCAGAAAGCTTCTTTCCAGTTTTGAACGGAAGATATTTCGTTTTTCACCATAGCCATCTATGGGCTTCCAAATATCCCTTTGCCAATTCCACAAGAACAGCCTTAGAAAGGCTTCTTGAAGGAAAGATGTAACTCCGTGAGATGAAATAACAGAACACAGAGCAGTTTCTCAGAAAGCTTCTATCCAGTTTTGAACGGAAGCTATTTCCTTTTCACCATAGCCCTCTATGGGCTTCCAAATATCGCTTTGCCAATTCCACAAGAACAGCCTTAGCGAAAGGCTTCTTAAAGGGAAAGATGTAACTCTGTGAGATGAATTAACAGAACACAGAGCAGTTTCTCAGAAAGCTTCTTTCAAGTTTGGAACGGAAGATATTTCCCTTTTCACCATAGCCCTTTATGGGCTTCCAAATATCCCTTGCCAATTCCACAACAACAGGCTTAGCGAAGGCTTCTTGAAGGAAAGATGTAACTCTGTGAGATGAATTAACAGAACACAGAGTAGTTTCTCAGAAAGCTTCTTTCCAGTTTTGAACGGAAGATATTTCGTTTTTCACCATAGCCCTCTATGGGCTTCCATATATCCCTTTGCCAATTCCACAAGAACAGCCTTAGCCAAAGGCTTCTTGAAGGGAAAGATATAACTCTGTGAGAAGAATTAACAGAACACAGAACAGTTTCTCAGAAAGCTTCTTTCCAGTTTTGAACGGAATATACTTCCTTTTTCACCATAGCCCTCTAGGGGCTTCAAATATCCCTTTGCCAATTCCACAAGAACAGCCTTAGCGAAAGGCTTCTTGAAGGGAAAGATGTAACTCTGTGAGATGAATTAACAGAACACAGAGCAGTTTCTCAGAAAGCTTCTTTCCAGTTTTGAACGGAAGATATTTCGTTTTTCACCATAGCCATCTATGGGCTTCCAAATATCCCTTTGCCAATTCCACAAGAACAGCCTTAGCGAAAGGCTTCTTGAAGGGAAAGATGTAACTCCGTGAGATGAAATAACAGAACACAGAGCAGTTTCTCAGAAAGCTTCTATCCAGTTTTGAACGGAAGCTATTTCCTTTTCACCATAGCCCTCTATGGGCTTCCAAATATCGCTTTGCCAATTCCACAAGAACAGCCTTAGCGAAAGGCTTCTTAAAGGGAAAGATGTAACTCTGTGAGATGAATTAACAGAACACAGAGCAGTTTCTCAGAAAGCTTCTTTCCAGTTTGGAACGGAAGATATTTCCCTTTTCACCATAGCCCTTTATGGGCTTCCAAATATCCCTTTGCTAATTCCACAACAACAGGCTTAGCGAAAGGCTTCTTGAAGGCAAAGATGTAACTCTTTCAGATGAATTAACAGGACACAGAGGAGTTTCTCAGAAAGCTTCTTTCCAGTTTTGAACGGAAGATATTTCCTTTTCACCATAGCCCTCCATGGGCTTCCAAATATCCCTTTGCCAATTCCACAAGAACAGCCTTAGCGAAAGGGTTCTTGAAGGGAAAGATGTAACTCTGTGAGATGAATTAACAGAACACAGATCAGTTTCTCAGAAAGCTTCTTTCCAGTTTTGAACGGAATATATTTCCTTTTTCACCATAGCCCTCCTTGGGCTTCCAAATATCCCTTTGCCAATTCCACAAGAACAGCCTTAGCGAAAGGCTTCTTAAAGGAAAGATGTAACACTGTGAGATGAATTAACAGAACACAGAGCAGTTTCTCAGAAAGCTTCTTTCCAGTTTTGAACGGAAGATATTTCCTTTTTCACCATAGCCCTCTATGGGCTTCCAAATATCCTTTTCCAATTCCACAAGAACAGCCTTAGCGAAAGGGTTCTTGAAGGGAAAGATGTAACTCTGTGAGATGAATTAACAGAACACAGAGCAGTTTCTCAGAAAGCTTCTTTCCAGTTTTGAACGGAAGATATTTCCTTTTTCACCATAGCCCTCTATGGGCTTCCAAATATCCCTTTGCCAATTCCACAAGAACAGCCTTTTCGAAATGCTTCTTAAAGGGAAAGATGTAACTCTGTGAGATGAATTAACAGAACACAGAGCAGTTTCTCAGAAAGCTTCTTTCCAGTTTTGAATGGAAGATATTTCCTTTTTCACAATAGCCCTCTATGGGCTTCCAAATATCCCTTGGCCAATTCCACAATAACAGCCTTAGCCAAAGGCTTCTTGAAGGGAAAGATGTAACTCTGTGAGTTGAATTAACAGAACACAGAACAGTTTCTCAGAAAGCTTCTTTCCAGTTTTGAACGGAAGTGATTTCCTTTTTCACCATAGCCCTCTATGGGCTTCCAAATATCGCTTTGCCAATTCCACAAGAACAGCCTTAGCGAAAGGCTTCTTAAAGGGAAAGATGTAACTCTGTGAGATGAATTAAAAGAACACAGAGCAGTTTCTCAGAAAGCTTCTTTCCAGTTTGAAACGGAAGATATTTTTTCACCATAGCCTCTATGGGCTTCCAAATATCCTTTGCCAATTCCACAAGATCAGACTTAGCGAAAGCCTTCTTGAAGGGAAAGATGTAACTCTGTGAGATGAAATTACAGAACACAGAGCAGTTTCTCAGAAAGCTTCTTTCCAGTTTTGAACGGAAGATATTTCCCTTTTCACCATAGCCCTTTATGGGCTTCCAAATATCCCTTTGCCAATTCCACAAGAACAGCCTTAGCGAAAGGCTTCTTGAAGGGAAAGATGTAACTCTGTGAGATGAATTAAAAGAACACAGAGCAGTTTCTCAGAAAGCTTCTTTCCAGTTTTGAACGGAAGATACTTCCTTTTTCACCAGAGCCCTTTATGGACTTCCAAATATCCCTTTGCCAAATCCACAAGAACAGCCTTAGCGAAAGGGTTCTTGGGGGAAAGATGTAACTCTGTGACATGAATTAACAGAACACAGAGCAGTTTCTCAGAAAGCTTCTTTCCAGTTTTGAACGGAAGATATTTCCTTCTTCAACATAGCCCTCTATGGGCTTCCAAATATCCCTTTGCAATTCCACAAGAACAGCCTTAGCGAAAGGCTTCTTGAAGGGAAAGATGTAACTCTGTGAGATGAATTAACAGAACACAGAGCAGTTTCTCAGAAAGCTTCTTTCCAGTTTTGAACGGAAGATATTTCCTTCTTCACCATAGCCCTCTATGGGCTTCCAAATATCCCTTTGCCAATTCCACAATAACAGCCTTAGAGAAAGGCTTCTTGAAGGGAAAGATGTAACTCTGTGAGATGAATTAACAGAACACAGAGCAGTTTCTCAGAAAGCTTCTTTCCAGTTTTGAACGGAAGATATTTCCTTTTTCACCATAGCCATCTATGGGCTTCCAAATATCCCTTTGCCAATTCCACAAGAACAGCCTTAGCGAAAGGCTTCTTGAAGGGAAAGATGTAACTCTGTGAGATGAATTAAGAGAACACAGAGCAGTTTCTCAGAAAGCTTCTTTCCAGTTTTGAACGGAAGATATTTCCTTTTTCACCATAGCCCTCTATGGGCTTCCAAATATCCCTTTTCCAATTCCACAAGAACAGCCTTAGCGAAAGGCTTTTGAAAGGAAAGATGTAACTCTGTGAGATGAATTAACAGAACACAGAGCAGTTTCTCAGAAAGCTTCTTTCCAGTTTTGAACGGAAGATATTTCCTTTTCACCATAGCCCTCTATGGGCTTCCAAATATCCCTTTGCCAATTCCACAAGAACAGCCTTAGCGAAAGGCTTCTTGAAGGGAAAGATGTAACTCTGTGAGATGAATTAACAGAACACAGAGCAGTTTCTCAGAAAGCTTCTTTCCAGTTTTGAACGGAAGATATTTCCTTTTCACCATAGCCTCTATGGGCTTCCAAATATCACTTTGCCAATTCCACAAGAACAGCCTTAGCGAAGGACTTCTTGAAGGGAAAGATGTAACTCTGTGAGATGAACTAACAGAACACAGAGCAGTTTCTCAGAAAGCTTCTTTCCAGTTTTGAACGGAAGATATTTCCTTTTTCACCATAGCCCTCTCTGGGCTTCCAAATATCCCTTTGCCAATTCCACAAGAACAGCCTTAGCGAAAGGCTTCTTGAAGGGAAAGATGTAACTCTGTGAGATGAATTAACAGAACACAGAGCAGTTTCTCAGAAAGCTTCTTTCCAGTTTTGAACGGAAGATATTTCCTTTTTCACCATAGCCCTCTATGGGCTTCCAAATATCGCTTTGCCAATTCCACAAGAACAGCCTTAGCGAAAGGCTTTTGAAGGGAAAGATGTAACTCTGTGAGATGAATTAAAAGAACACAGAGCAGTTTCTCAGAAAGCTTCTTTCCAGTTTTGAACGGAAGATATTTCCTTTTTCACCATAGCCCTCATGGGCTTCCAAATATCCTTTGCCAATTCCACAAGATCAGACTTAGCGAAAGGCTTCTTGAAGGGAAAGATGTAACTCTGTGAGATGAATTAACAGAACACAGAGCAGTTTCTCAGAAAGCTTCTTTCCAGTTTTGAACGGAAGATATTTCCTTTTCACCATAGCCCTTTATGGGCTTCCAAATATCCTTGCCAATTCCACAAGAACAGCTTAGCGAAAGGCTTCTTGAAGGAAAGATGTAACTCTGTGACATGAATTAACAGAACACAGAGCAGTTTCTCAGAAAGCTTCTTTCCAGTTTTGAACGGAAGATATTTCCTTTTTCACCATAGCCCTCTAGGGACTTCAAATATCCCTTGCTAATTCCACAAGAACAGCCTTAGCGAAAGGCTTCTTGAAGGGAAAGATGTAACTCTGTGAGATGAATTAACAGAACACAGAGCAGTTTCTCAGAAAGCTTCTTTCCAGTTTTGAACGGAAGATATTTCCTTCTTCACCATAGCCCTCCATGGGCTTCCAAATATCCCTTTGCCAATTCCACAATAACAGCCTTAGCGAAAGGCTTTTGAAGGAAAGATGTAACTCTGTGAGATGAATTAACAGAACACAGAGCAGTTTCTCAGAAAGCTTCTTTCCAGTTTTGAACGGAAGATATTTCTTTTTCACCATAGCCTCTATGGGCTTCCAAATATCCTTGCCAATTCCACAAGAACAGCCTTAGCGAAAGGCTTCTTGAAGGGAAAGATGTAACTCTGTGAGATGAATTAACAGAACACAGAGCAGTTTCTCAGAAAGCTTCTTTCCAGTTTTGAACGGAAGATATTTCCTTTTTCACCATAGCCCTCTATGGGCTTCCAAATATCCCTTTTCCAATTCCACAAGAAGAGCCTTAGCGAAAGGCTTCTTGAAACAAAAGATGTAACTCTGTGAGATGAATTAAAAGAACACAGAGCAGTTTCTCAGAAAGCTTCTTTCCAGTTTGAACGGAAGATATTTCCTTTTTCACCAGAGCCCTTTATGGACTTCCAAATATCCCTTTGCCAAATCCACAAGAACAGCCTTAGCGAAAGGGTTCTTGGGGGTAAGATGTAACTCTGTGACATGAATTAACAGAACACAGAGCAGTTTCACAGAAAGCTTCTTTCCAGTTTTGAACGGAATATACTTCCTTTTTCACCATAGCCCTCTAGGGACTTCAAATATCCCTTTGCCAATTCCACAAGAACAGCCTTAGCGAAAGGCTTCTTGAAGGGAAAGATGTAACTCTGTGAGATGAATTAACAGAACACAGAGCAGTTTCTCAGAAAGCTTCTTTCCAGTTTTGAACGGAAGATATTTCCTTCTTCACCATAGCCCTCTATGGGCTTCCAAATATCCCTTGCTAATTCCACAATGAACAGCCTTAGAGAAAGGCTTTTGAAGGAAAGATGTAACTCTTTCAGATGAATTAACAGAACACAGAGCAGTTTCTCAGAAAGCTTCTTTCCAGTTTTGAACGGAAGATATTTCCTTTTTCACCATAGCCCTCTATGGGCTTCCAAATATCCCTTTTCCAATTCCACAAGAACAGCCTTAGCGAAAGGCTTCTTGAAGGAAAGATGTAACTATTTGAGATGAATTAAGAGAACACAGAGCAGTTTCTCAGAAAGCTTCTTTCCAGTTTTGAACGGAAGACATTTCCTTTTTCACCATAACCCTCTATGGGCTTCCAAATATCCTTTGCCAATTCCACAAGAACAGCCTTAGCGAAAGGGTTCTTGAAGGGAAAGATGTAACTCTGTGAGATGAATTAACAGAACACAGAACAGTTTCTCAGAAAGCTTCTTTCCAGTTTTGAACGGAAGATATTTCCTTTTTCACCATAGCCCTCCATGGGCTTCCAAATATCCCTTTGCCAATTCCACAAGATCAGACTTAGCGAAAGGCTTCTTGAAGGAAAGATGTAACTCTGTGAGATGAATTAACAGAACACAGAGCAGTTTCTCAGAAAGCTTCTTTCCAGTTTTGAACGGAAGATATTTCCTTTTTCACCATAGCCTCTATGGGCTTCCAAATATCCTTTGCCAATTCCACAAGAACAGCCTTAGCGAAAGGGTTCTTGAAGGGAAAGATGTAACTCTGTGAGATGAATTAAGAGAACACAGAGCAGTTTCACAGAAAGCTTCTTTCCAGTTTTGAACGGAATATACTTCCTTTTCACCATAGCCCTCTAGGGACTTCAAATATCCCTTGCAATTCCACAAGAACAGCCTTAGCGAAAGACTTCTTGAAGGGAAAGATGTAACTCTGTGAGATGAATTAACAGAACACAGAGCAGTTTCTCAGAAAGCTTCTTTCCAGTTTGGAAAGGAAGATATTTCCTTCTTCACCATAGCCCTCTATGGGCTTCCAAATATCCTTTGCTAATTCCACAAGAACAGCCTAAGCTAAAGGCTTCTTGAAGGGAAAGATGTAACTCTGTGAGATGAATTAACAGAACACAGAGCAGTTTCTCAGAAAGCTTCTTTCCAGTTTTGAAAGGAAGACATTTCCTTTTTAACCATAACCCTCTATGGGCTCACAAATATCCCTTTGCCAATTCCACAAGAACAGCCTTAGCGAAAGGCTTCTTGAGGAGAAAGATGTAACTCTGTGAGATGAATTAACAGAACACAGAACAGTTTCTCAGAAAGCTTCTTTCCAGTTTTGAACGGAAGTGATTTCCTTTTTCACCATAGCCCTCTCTGGGCTTCCAAATATCACTTTGCCAATTCCACAAGAACAGCCTTAGCGAAAGGCTTTTGAAGGAAAGATGTAACTCTGTGAGATGAATTAACAGAACACAGAGCAGTTTCTCAGAAAGCTTCTTTCCAGTTTTGAACGGAAGTGATTTCCTTTTCACCATAGCCTCTATGGGCTTCCAAATATCCTTTGCTAATTCCACAAGAACAGCTTAGCGAAAGGCTTCTTGAAGGAAAGATGTAACTCTGTGAGATGAATTAACAGAACACAGAGCAGTTTCTCAGAAAGCTTCTTTCCAGATTTGAACGGAATATATTTCCATTTTCACCATAGCCCTCTCTGGGCTTCCAAATATCCCTTTGCCAATTCCACAAGAACAGCCTTAGCGAAAGGCTTCTTGAAGGGAAAGATGTAACTCTGTGAGATGAACTAACAGAACACAGAGCAGTTTCTCAGAAAGCTTCTTTCCAGTTTGAAAGGAAGATATTTCCTTTTTCACCAGAGCCCTTTATGGACTTCCAAATATCCCTTTGCCAAATCCACAAGAACAGCCTTAGCGAAAGGGTTCTTGGGGGTAAGATGTAACTCTGTGACATGAATTAACAGAACACAGAGCAGTTTCACAGAAAGCTTCTTTCCAGTTTTGAACGGAATATACTTCCTTTTTCACCATAGCCCTCTAGGGACTTCCAAATATCCTTTGCTAATTCCACAAGAACAGCCTTAGCGAAAGGCTTCTTGAAGGAAAGATGTAACTCTGTGAGATGAATTAACAGAACACAGAGCAGTTTCTCAGAAAGCTTCTTCCAGTTTGAAAGGAAGATATTTCCTTTTCACCATAGCCCTCTATGGGCTTCCAAATATCCTTGCCAATTCCACAAGAACAGCCTTAGAGAAAGGCTTTTGAAGGGAAAGATGTAACTCTGTGAGATGAATTAACAGAACACAGAGCAGTTTCTCAGAAAGCTTCTTTCCAATTTTGAACGGAAGATATTTCCTTTTTCACCATAGCCCTCTATGGGCTTCCAAATATCCCTTTGCCAATTCCACAAGAACAGCCTTAGCGAAAGGCTTCTTGAAGGGAAAGATGTAACTATTTGAGATGAATTAAGAGAACACAGAGCAGTTTGTCAGAAAGCTTCTTTCCAGTTTTGAACGGAAGACATTTCCTTTTTCACCATAACCCTCTATGGGCTTCCAAATATCCCTTTTCCAATTCCAAAAGAAGACCCTTAGCGAAAGGCTTCTTGAAAAAAAGATGTAACTTTGTGAGATTAATTAAAGAACACAGAGCAGATTCTCAGAAAGCTTCTTTCCAGTTTGAACGGAAGATATTTCCTTTTTCACCATAGCCCTCCATGGGCTTCCAAATATCCCTTTGCCAATTCCACAAGAACAGCCTTACCGAAAGGCTTCTTGAAGGGAAAGATGTAACTCTGTGAGATGAATTAACAGAACACAGAGCAGTTTCTCAGAAAGCTTCTTTCCAGTTTTGAACGGAAGATATTTTCAGCAGAGCCCTATGGACTTCCAAATATCCTTTGCCAAATCCACAAGAACATCCTTAGCGAAAGGGTTCTTGAAGGAAAGATGTAACTCTGAGACATGAATTAACAAAACACAGAGCAGTTTCTCAGAAAGCTTCTTTCCAGTTTTGAACGGAATATACTTCCTTTTCACCATAGCCCTCTAGGGGCTTCAAATATCCTTTGCCAATTCCACAAGAACAGCCTTAGCGAAAGGCTTTTGAAGGAAAGATGTAACTCTGTGAGATGAATTAACAGAACACAGAGCAGTTTCTCAGAAAGCTTTTTCCAGTTTTGAACGGAAGATATTTCCTTTTCACCATAGCCATCTATGGGCTTCCAAATATCCCTTGCCAATTCCACAAGAACAGCTTAGCGAAAGGCTTCTTGAAGGAAAGATGTAACTCTGTGAGATGAATAAACAGAACACAGAGCAGTTTCTCAGAAAGCTTTTTCCAGTTTTGAACGGAAGATATTTCCTTTTCACCATAGCCTCTATGGGCTTCTAAATATCCCTTGCTAATTCCACAAGAACAGGCTTAGCGAAAGGCTTCTTGAAGGAAAGATGTAACTCTGTGAGATGAATTAACAGAACACAGAGCAGTTTCTCAGAAAGCTTCTTTCCAGTTTTGAACGGAAGATATTTCGTTTTTCACCATAGCCCTCTATGGGCTTCCATATATCCTTTGCCAATTCCACAAGAACAGCCTTAGCCAAAGGCTTCTTGAAGGGAAAGATGTAACTCTGTGAGATGAATTAACAGAACACAGAGCAGTTTCTCAGAAAGCTTCTTTCCAGTTTTGAACGGAAGTGATTTCCTTTTTCACCATAGCCCTCTCTGGGCTTCCAAATATCACTTTGCCAATTCCACAAGAACAGCCTTAGCGAAAGGCTTCTTGAAGGGAAAGATGTAACTCTTTCAGATGAATTAACAGAACACAGAGCAGTTTCTCAGAAAGCTTCTTTCCAGTTTTGAACGGAAGATATTTCCTTTTTCACCATAGCCCTCCATGGGCTTCCAAATATCCCTTTGCCAATTCCACAAGATCAGACTTAGCGAAAGGCTTCTTGAAGGGAAAGATGTAACTCTGTGAGATGAAATAACAGAACACAGAGCAGTTTCTCAGAAAGCTTCTTTCCAGTTTTGAACGGAAGATATTTTTCACCATAGCCCTTATGGGCTTCCAAATATCCCTTTGCCAATTCCACAAGAACAGCCTTAGCGAAAGGCTTCTTGAAGGGAAATATGTAACTCTGTGTGATGAATTAACAGAACACAGAACAGTTTCTCAGAAAGCTTCTTTCCAGTTTTGAACGGAAGTGATTTCCTTTTTCACCATAGCCCTCTCTGGGCTTCCAAATATCACTTTGCCAATTCCACAAGAACAGCCTTAGCGAAAGGCTTCTTGAAGGGAAAGATGTAACTCTGTGAGATGAATTAACAGAACACAGAGCAGTTTCTCAGAAAGCTTCTTTCCAGTTTGGAAAGGAAGATATTTCCTTCTTCACCATAGCCCTCTATGGGCTTCCAAATATTCCTTTGCCAATTCCACAAGAACAGCCTAAGCTAAAGGCTTCTTGAAGGGAAAGATGTAACTCTGTGAGATGAATTAACAGAACACAGAGCAGTTTCTCAGAAAGCTTCTTTCCAGTTTTGAAGGAAGATATTTTTAACCATAACCCTCTATGGGCTCACAAATATCCCTTTGCCAATTCCACAATAGCAGCCTTAGCGAAAGGCTTCTTGAGGAGAAAGATGTAACTCTGTGAGATGAATTAACAGAACACAGAACAGTTTCTCAGAATGCTTCTTTCCAGTTTTGAACGGAAGTGATTTCCTTTTTCACCATAGCCCTCTCTGGGCTTCCAAATATCACTTTGCCAATTCCACAAGAGCAGCCTTAGCGAAAGGCTTTTGAAGGGAAAGATGTAACTCTTTCAGGTGAATTAACAGAACACAGAGCAGTTTCTCAGAAAGCTTCTTTCCAGTTTTGAACGGAAGATATTTCCTTTTTCACCATAGCCCTCCATGGGCTTCCAAATATCCCTTTGCCAATTCCACAAGAACAGCTTTAGAGAAAGGCTTCTTGAAGGGAAAGATGTAAGTCTGTGAGATGAATTAACAGAACACAGAGCAGTTTCTCAGAAAGCTTCTTTCCAGATTTGAACGGAATATATTTCCATTTTCACCATAGCCCTCTCTGGGCTTCCAAATATCCCTTTGCCAATTCCACAAGAACAGCCTTAGCGAAAGACTTCTTGAAGGGAAAGATGTAACTCTGTGAGATGAACTAACAGAACACAGAGCAGTTTCTCAGAAAGCTTCTTTCCAGTTTGAAAGGAAGATATTTCCTTTTTCACCAGAGCCCTTTATGGACTTCCAAATATCCCTTGCCAATTCCACAAGAACAGCCTTAGCGAAAGGGTTCTTGAAGGGAAAGATGTAACTCTGTGACATGAATTAACAGAACACAGAGCAGTTTCACAGAAAGCTTCTTTCCAGTTTTGAACGGAATATACTTCCTTTTCACCATAGCCCTCTATGGGCTTCCAAATATCCTTTGCCAATTCCACAAGAACAGCCTTAGCGAAAGGCTTCTTGAAGGGAAAGATGTAACTCTGTGAGATGAATTAACAGAACACAGAGCAGTTTCTCAGAAAGCTTCTTTCCAGTTTGGAAAGGAAGATATTTCCTTCTTCACCATAGCCCTCTATGGGCTTCCAAATATCCCTTTGCCAATTCCACAAGAACAGCCTTAGAGAAAGGCTTCTTGAAGGGAAAGATGTAACTCTGTGAGATGAATTAACAGAACACAGAGCAGTTTCTCAGAAAGCTTCTTTCCAATTTTGAACGGAAGATATTTCCTTTTTCACCATAGCCCTCTATGGGCTTCCAAATATCCCTTTGCCAATTCCACAAGAACAGCCTTAGCGAAAGGCTTCTTGAAGGGAAAGATGTAACTATTTGAGATGAATTAAGAGAACACAGAGCAGTTTGTCAGAAAGCTTCTTTCCAGTTTTGAACGGAAGACATTTCCTTTTTCACCATAACCCTCTATGGGCTTCCAAATATCCCTTTTCCAATTCCAAAAGAAGACCCTTAGCGAAAGGCTTCTTGAAAAAAAGATGTAACTTTGTGAGATTAATTAAAAGAACACAGAGCAGATTCTCAGAAAGCTTCTTTCCAGTTTGAACGGAAGATATTTCCTTTTTCACCATAGCCCTCCATGGGCTTCCAAATATCCCTTTGCCAATTCCACAAGAACAGCGATACCGAAAGGCTTCTTGAAGGGAAAGATGTAACTCTGTGAGATGAATTAACAGAACACAGAGCAGTTTCTCAGAAAGCTTCTTTCCAGTTTGAACGGAAGATATTTCCTTTTTCACCAGAGCCCTTTATGGACTTCCAAATATCCCTTTGCCAAATCCACAAGAACATCCTTAGCGAAAGGGTTCTTGGGGGTAAGATGTAACTCTGAGACATGAATTAACAAAACACAGAGCAGTTTCTCAGAAAGCTTCTTTCCAGTTTTGAACGGAATATACTTCCTTTTTCACCATAGCCCTCTAGGGGCTTCAAATATCCCTTTGCCAATTCCACAAGAACAGCCTTAGCGAAAGGCTTCTTGAAGGGAAAGATGTAACTCTGTGAGATGAATTAACAGAACACAGAGCAGTTTCTCAGAAAGCTTTTTTCCAGTTTTGAACGGAAGATATTTCCTTTTTCACCATAGCCATCTATGGGCTTCCAAATATCCCTTTGCCAATTCCACAAGAACAGGCTTAGCGAAAGGCTTCTTGAAGGGAAAGATGTAACTCTGTGAGATGAATAAACAGAACACAGAGCAGTTTCTCAGAAAGCTTCTTTCCAGTTTTGAACGGAAGATATTTCCCTTTTCACCATAGCCCTCTATGGGCTTCTAAATATCCCTTTGCTAATTCCACAACAACAGGCTTAGCGAAAGGCTTCTTGAAGGGAAAGATGTAACTCTGTGAGATGAATTAACAGAACACTGAGCAGTTTCTCAGAAAGCTTCTTTCCAGTTTTGAACGGAAGATATTTCGTTTTTCACCATAGCCCTCTATGGGCTTCCATATATCCCTTTGCCAATTCCACAAGAACAGCCTTAGCCAAAGGCTTCTTGAAGGGAAAGATGTAACTCTGTGAGAAGAATTAACAGAACACAGAACAGTTTTTCAGAAAGCTTCTTTCCAGTTTTGAACGGAAGTGATTTCCTTTTTCACCATAGCCCTCTCTGGGTTCCAAATATCACTTTGCCAATTCCACAAGAACAGCCTTAGCGAAAGGCTTATTGAAGGCAAAGATGTAACTCTTTCAGATGAATTAACAGAACACAGAGCAGTTTCTCAGAAAGCTTCTTTCCAGTTTTGAACGGAAGATATTTCCTTTTTTACCATAGCCCTCCATGGGCTTCCAAATATCCCTTTGCCAATTCCACAAGATCAGACTTAGCGAAAGGCTTCTTGAAGGGAGAGATGTAACTCTGTGAGATGAAATAACAGAACACAGAGCAGTTTCTCAGAAAGCTTCTTTCCAGTTTTGAACGGAAGATATTTCCCTTTTCACCATAGCCCTTTATGGGCTTCCAAATATCCCTTTGCCAATTCCACAAGAACAGCCTTAGCGAAAGGCTTCTTGAAGGGAAATATGTAACTCTGTGTGATGAATTAACAGAACACAGAACAGTTTCTCAGAAAGCTTCTTTCCAGTTTTGAGCGGAAGTGATTTCCTTTTCACCATAGCCCTCTCTGGGCTTCCAAATATCACTTTGCCAATTCCACAAGAACAGCCTTAGCGAAAGGCTTCTTGAAGGAAAGATGTAACTCTTTCAGATGAATTAACAGAACACAGAGCAGTTTCTCAGAAAGCTTCTTTCCAGTTTTGAGCGGAAGATATTTCCTTTTTCACCATAGCCTCTCTGGGCTTCCAAATATCACTTTGCCAATTCCACAAAACAGCCTTAGCGAAAGGCTTCTTGAAGGAAAGATGTAACTCTTTCAGATGAATTAACAGAACACAGAGCAGTTTCTCAGAAAGCTTCTTTCCAGTTTTGAGCGGAAGATATTTCCTTTTCACCATAGCCCTCCATGGGCTTCCAAATATCCCTTTGCCAATTCCACAAGAACAGCCTTAGCGAAAGGCTTCTTGAAGGAAAGATGTAACTCTGTGAGATGAATTAACAGAACACAGAGCAGTTTCTCAGAAAGCTTCTTTCCAGTTTTGAGCGGAAGATATTTCCTTTTTCACCAGAGCCCTTTATGGACTTCCAAATATCCTTTGCCAAATCCACAAGAACATCCTTAGCGAAAGGGTTCTTGAAGGAAAGATGTAACTCTGAGACATGAATTAACAAAACACAGAGCAGTTTCTCAAGCTTCTTTCCAGTTTTGAAGCGGAAGATATTTCCTTTTCACCATAGCCTCTATGGGCTTCAAATATCCCTTTGCCAATTCCACAAGAACAGCCTTAGCGAAAGGCTTCTTGAAGGAAAGATGTAACTCTGTGAGATGAATTAACAGAACACAGAGCAGTTTCTCAGAAAGCTTCTTTCCAGTTTTGAACGGAAGATATTTCCTTCTTCACCATAGCCCTCTATGGGCTTCCAAATATCCTTTGCCAATTCCACAGTAACAGCCTTAGAGAAAGGCTTCTTGAAGGAAAGATGTAACTCTGTGAGATGAATTAACAGAACACAGAGCAGTTTCTCAGAAATCTTCTTTCCAGTTTTGAGCGGAAGATATTTCCTTTTTCACCATAGCCATCTATGGGCTTCCAAATATCCCTTTGCCAATTCCACAAGAACAGCCTAAGCGAAAGGCTTTTGAAGGAAAGATGTAACTCTTTGAGATGAATTAACAGAACACAGAGCAGTTTCTCAGAAAGCTTCTTTCCAGTTTTGAACGGAAGATATTTCCTTTTCACCATAGCCCTCTGGGCTTCCAAATATCCTTTGCCAATTCCACAAGATCAGACTTAGCGAAAGGCTTCTTGAAGGAAAGATGTAACTCTGTGAGATGAAATAACAGAACACAGAGCAGTTTCTCAGAAAGCTTCTTTCCAGTTTTGAACGGAAGATATTTCCTTTTCACCATAGCCCTATGGGCTTCCAAATATCCCTTTGCCAATTCCACAAGAACAGCCTTAGCGAAGGCTTCTTGAAGGGAAAGATGTAACTCTGTGAGATGAATTAACAGAACACAGAGCAGTTTCTCAGAAAGCTTCTTTCCAGTTTTGAGCGGAAGATATTTCTTTTTCACCATAGCCCTCTATGGGCTTCCATATATCCCTTTGCCAATTCCACAAGAACAGCCTTAGCCAAAGGCTTCTTGAAGGGAAAGATGTAACTCTGTGAGATGAATTAACAGAACACTGAACAGTTTCTCAGAAAGCTTCTTTCCAGTATTGAACGGAAGTGATTTCCTTTTTCACCATAGCCCTCTGTGGGCTTCCAAATATCACATTGCCAATTCCACAAGAACAACCTTAGCGAAAGGCTTCTTGAAGGGAAAGATGTAACTCTTTCAGATGAATTAACAGAACACAGAGAAGTTTCTCAGAAAGCTTCTTTCCAGTTTTGAACGGAAGATATTTCCTTTTTCACCGTAGCCCTCTCTGGGCTTCCAAATATCACTTTGCCAATTCCACAAGAACAACCTTAGCGAAAGGCTTCTTGAAGGGAAAGATGTAACTCTTTCAGATGAATTAACAGAACACAGAGCAGTTTCTCAGAAAGCTTCTTTCCAGTTTTGAACGGAAGATATTTCCTTTTTCACCATAGCCCTCTATGGGCTTCCAAATATCCCTTTGCCAATTCCACAAGAACAGCCTTAGCGAAAGGCTTCTTGAAGGAAAGATGTAACTCTGTGAGATGAATTAACAGAACACAGAGCAGTTTCTCAAGCTTCTTTCCAGTTTTGAACGGAAGATATTTCCTTTTTCACCATAGCCCTCTATGGGCTTCAAATATCCTTTGCCAATTCCACAAGAACAGCCTTAGCGAAAGGCTTCTTGAAGGGAAAGATGTAACTCTGTGAGATGAATTAACAGAACACAGAGCAGTTTCTCAGAAAGCTTCTTTCCAGTTTTGAGCGGAAGATATTTCCTTTTTCACCATAGCCCTCTATGGGCTTCCAAATATCCTTTGCCAATTCCACAAGAACAGCCTTAGCGAAAGGCTTCTTGAAGGGAAAGATGTAACTCTGTGAGATGAATTAACAGAACACAGAGCAGTTTCTCAAGCTTCTTTCCAGTTTTGAGCGGAAGATATTTCCTTTTTCACCATAGCCCTCCATGGGCTTCCAAATATCCTTTGCCAATTCCACAAGAACAGCCTTAGAGAAAGGCTTCTTGAAGGAAAGATGTAACTCTGTGAGATGAATTAACAGAACACAGAGCAGTTTCTCAAGCTTCTTTCCAGTTTTGAACGGAAGATATTTCCTTTTTCACCATAGCCATCTATGGGCTTCCAAATATCCTTTGCCAATTCCACAAGAACAGCCTTAGCGAAAGGCTTCTTGAAGGAAAGATGTAACTCTGTGAGATGAATTAACAGAACACAGAGCAGTTTCTCAAGCTTCTTTCCAGTTTTGAACGGAAGATATTTCCTTTTTCACCATAGCCCTCTATGGGCTTCCAAATATCACTTTGCCAATTCCACAAGAACAGCCTTAGCGAAAGGCTTCTTGAAGGAAAGATGTAACTCTGTGAGATGAATTAACAGAACACAGAGCAGTTTCTCAGAAAGCTTCTTTCCAGTTTTGAACGGAAGATATTTCCTTTTCACCATAGCCATCTATGGGCTTCCAAATATCCTTTGCCAATTCCACAAGAACAGCCTTAGCGAAGGCTTCTTGAAGGAAAGATGTAACTCTGAGACATGAATTAACAGAACACAGAGCAGTTTCTCAGAAAGCTTCTTTCCAGTTTTGAACGGAAGATATTTCCTTTTTCACCATAGCCCTCTATGGGCTTCCAAATATCCCTTTTCCAATTCCACAAGAAGACCCTTAGCGAAAGGCTTCTTGAAAAAAAGATGTAACTCTGTGAGATGAATTAAAAGAACACAGAGCAGTTTCTCAGAAAGCTTCTTTCCAGTTTGAAAGGAAGATATTTCCTTTTTCACCAGAGCCCTTTATGGACTTCCAAATATCCCTTTGCCAAATCCACAAGAACAGCCTTAGCGAAAGGGTTCTTGGGGGTAAGATGTAACTCTGAGACATGAATTAACAGAACACAGAGCAGTTTCTCAGAAAGCTTCTTTCCAGTTTTGAACGGAATATACTTCCTTTTTCACCATAGCCCTCTAGGGGCTTCAAATATCCCTTTGCCAATTCCACAAGAACAGCCTTAGCGAAAGGCTTCTTGAAGGGAAAGATGTAACTCTGTGAGATGAATTAACAGAACACAGAGCAGTTTCTCAGAAAGCTTCTTTCCAGTTTTGAACGGAAGATATTTTTTCACCATAGCCATCTATGGGCTTCCAAATATCCCTTTGCCAATTCCACAAGAACAGCCTTAGCGAAAGGCTTCTTGAAGGGAAAGATGTAACTCTGTGAGATGAAATAACAGAACACAGAGCAGTTTCTCAGAAAGCTTCTTTCCAGTTTTGAACGGAAGATATTTCCCTTTTCACCATAGCCCTTTATGGGCTTCCAAATATCCCTTGCCAATTCCACAAGAACAGCCTTAGCGAAAGGCTTCTTGAAGGGAAAGATGTAACTCTGTGAGATGAATTAACAGAACACAGAGCAGTTTCTCAGAAAGCTTCTTTCCAGTTTTGAACGGAAGATATTTCCTTTTCACCATAGCCCTCTATGGGCTTCCATATATCCCTTTGCCAATTCCACAATAACAGCCTTAGCGAAAGGCTTCTTGAAGGGAAAGATGTAACTCTGTGAGATGAATTAACAGAACACAGAGCAGTTTCTCAGAAAGCTTCTTTCCAGTTTTGAACGGAAGATATTTCCTTTTTCACCATAGCCCTCTATGGGCTTCCAAATATCCCTTTGCCAATTCCACAAGAAGACCCTTAGCGAAAGGCTTCTTGAAGGGAAAGATGTAACTCTGTGAGATGAATTAACAGAACACAGAGCAGTTTCTCAGAAAGCTTCTTTCCAGTTTTGAACGGAAGATATTTCCTTTTTCACCATAGCCCTCTATGGGCTTCCAAATATCCCTTGCCAATTCCACAAGAACAGCCTTAGAAAGGCTTCTTGAAGGGAAAGATGTAACTCTGTGAGATGAATTAACAGAACACAGAACAGTTTCTCAGAAAGCTTCTTTCCAGTTTTGAACGGAAGATATTTCCTTTTCACCATAGCCATCTATGGGCTTCCAAATATCCCTTTGCCAATTCCACAAGAACAGCCTTAGCGAAAGGCTTCTTGAAGGGAAAGTTGTAACTCTGAGACATGAATTAACAGAACACAGAGCAGTTTCTCAGAAAGCTTCTTTCCAGTTTTGAACGGAAGATATTTCCTTTTCACCATAGCCCTCTATGGGCTTCCAAATATCCCTTTTCCAATTCCACAAGAAGACCCTTAGCGAAAGGCTTCTTGAAAAAAAGATGTAACTCTGTGAGATGAATTAAAAGAACACAGAGCAGTTTCTCAGAAAGCTTCTTTCCAGTTTTGAACGGAAGATATTTCCTTTTCACCAGAGCCCTTTATGGACTTCCAAATATCCTTTGCCAATTCCACAAGAACAGCCTTAGCGAAAGGCTTTTGAAGGAAAGATGTAACTCTGAGACATGAATTAACAGAACACAGAGCAGTTTCTCAGAAAGCTTCTTTCCAGTTTTGAACGGAATATATTTCCTTTTCACCATAGCCCTCTAGGGGCTTCAAATATCCTTTGCCAATTCCACAAGAACAGCCTTAGCGAAAGGCTTCTTGAAGGAAAGATGTAACTCTGTGAGATGAATTAAGAGAACACAGAGCAGTTTCTCAGAAAGCTTCTTTCCAGTTTTGAACGGAAGATATTTCCTTTTCACCATAGCCATCTATGGGCTTCCAAATATCCTTTGCCAATTCCACAAGAACAGCCTTAGCGAAAGGCTTCTTGAAGGAAAGATGTAACTCTGAGATGAATTAACAGAACACAGAGCAGTTTCTCAGAAAGCTTCTTTCCAGTTTTGAACGGAAGATATTTCCTTTTCACCATAGCCCTTTATGGGCTTCCAAATATCCTTTGCCAATTCCACAAGAACAGCCTTAGCGAAAGGCTTCTTGAAGGAAAGATGTAACTCTGTGAGATGAATTAACAGAACACAGAGCAGTTTCTCAGAAAGCTTCTTTCCAGTTTTGAACGGAAGATATTTCCTTTTTCACCATAGCCCTCTATGGGCTTCCAAATATCCCTTTGCCAATTCCACAAGAACAGCCTTAGCGAAAGGCTTCTTGAAGGAAAGATGTAACTCTGTGAGATGAATTAACAGAACACAGAGCAGTTTCTCAGAAAGCTTCTTTCCAGTTTTGAGCGGAAGATATTTCCTTTTCACCATAGCCCTCTATGGGCTTCCAAATATCCTTTGCCAATTCCACAAGAACAGCCTTAGCGAAAGGCTTCTTGAAGGAAAGATGTAACTCTGTGAGATGAATTAACAGAACACAGAGCAGTTTCTCAGAAAGCTTCTTTCCAGTTTTGAGCGGAAGATATTTCCTTTTTCACCATAGCCCTCTATGGGCTTCCAAATATCCTTTGCCAATTCCACAATAACAGCCTTAGCGAAAGGCTTCTTGAAGGAAAGATGTAACTCTGTGAGATGAATTAACAGAACACAGAGCAGTTTCTCAAGCTTCTTTCCAGTTTTGAGCGGAAGATATTTCCTTTTTCACCATAGCCCTCTATGGGCTTCCAAATATCCCTTTGCCAATTCCACAAGAACAGCCTTAGCGAAAGGCTTCTTGAAGGGAAAGATGTAACTCTTTGAGATGAATTAAGAGAACACAGAGCAGTTTCTCAGAAAGCTTCTTTCCAGTTTTGAACGGAAGATATTTCCTTTTTCACCATAGCCCTCTATGGGCTTCCAAATATCACTTTGCCAATTCCACAAGAACAGCCTTAGCGAAGGCTTCTTGAAGGAAAGATGTAACTCTGTGAGATGAATTAACAGAACACAGAGCAGTTTCTCAGAAAGCTTCTTCCAGGTTTGAACGGAAGATATTTCCTTTTTCACCAGAGCCCTTTATGGACTTCCAAATATCCCTTTGCCAATTCCACAAGAACAGCCTTAGCGAAAGGCTTCTTGAAGGGAAAGATGTAACTCTGTGAGATGAATTAACAGAACACAGAGCAGTTTCAGAAAGCTTCTTCCAGTTTTGAACGGAATATACTTCCTTTTCACCATAGCCCTCTAGGGGCTTCAAATATCCTTTGCCAATTCCACAAGAACAGCCTTAGCGAAAGGCTTCTTGAAGGAAAGATGTAACTCTGTGAGATGAATTAACAGAACACAGAGCAGTTTCTCAGAAAGCTTCTTTCCAGTTTTGAACGGAAGATATTTCCTTTTCACCATAGCCATCTATGGGCTTCCAAATATCCCTTTGCCAATTCCACAAGAACAGCCTTAGAAAGGCTTCTTGAAGGGAAAGATGTAACTCTGAGATGAATTAACAGAACACAGAGCAGTTTCTCAGAAAGCTTCTTTCCAGTTTTGAACGGAAGATATTTCCTTTTTCACCATAGCCCTCTATGGGCTTCCAAATATCCCTTTGCCAATTCCACAAGAACAGCCTTAGCGAAAGGCTTCTTGAAGGGAAAGATGTAACTCTGTGAGATGAATTAACAGAACACAGAGCAGTTTCTCAGAAAGCTTCTTTCCAGTTTTGAACGGAAGATATTTCCTTTTCACCATAGCCCTTTATGGGCTTCCAAATATCCCTTTGCTAATTCCACAACAACAGCCTTAGCGAAAGGCTTCTTGAAGGGAAAGATGTAACTCTGTGAGATGAATTAACAGAACACAGAGCAGTTTCTCAGAAAGCTTCTTTCCAGTTTTGAACGGAAGATATTTCCTTTTCACCATAGCCCTCTATGGGCTTCCAAAGATCCCTTGCCAATTCCACAAGAACAGCCTTAGCGAAAGGCTTCTTGAAGGGAAAGATGTAACTCTGTGAGATGAATTAACAGAACACAGAACAGTTTCTCAGAAAGCTTCTTTCCAGTTTTGAACGGAAGATATTTCCTTTTCACCATAGCCCTTTATGGGCTTCCAAATATCCCTTTGCTAATTCCACAACAACAGGCTTAGCGAAAGGCTTCTTGAAGGGAAAGATGTAACTCTGTGAGATGAATTAACAGAACACAGAGCAGTTTCTCAGAAAGCTTCTTTCCAGTTTTGAACGGAAGATATTTTTCACCATAGCCTCTATGGGCTTCCATATATCCCTTTGCCAATTCCACAAGAACAGCCTTAGCCAAAGGCTTCTTGAAGGGAAAGATGTAACTCTGTGAGATGAATTAACAGAACACAGAACAGTTTCTCAGAAAGCTTCTTTCCAGTTTTGAACGGAAGTGATTTCCTTTTTCACCATAGCCCTCTCTGGGCTTCCAAATATCACTTTGCCAATTCCACAAGAACAGCCTTAGCGAAAGGCTTCTTGAAGGGAAAGATGTAACTCTTTCAGATGAATTAACAGAACACAGAGCAGTTTCTCAGAAAGCTTCTTTCCAGTTTTGAACGGAAGACATTTCCTTTTTCACCATAGCCCTCCATGGGCTTCCAAATATCCTTTGCTAATTCCACAAGAACAGCCTTAGCGAAAGGCTTTTGAAGGGAAAGATGTAACTCTGTGAGATGAATTAACAGAACACAGAGCAGTTTCTCAGAAAGCTTCTTTCCAGTTTTGAACGAAGATATTTCCTTTTTCACCATAGCCCTCTATGGGCTTCCAAATATCCTTGCCAATTCCACAAGAACAGCCTTAGCGAAAGGCTTCTTGAAGGGAAAGATGTAACTCTGTGAGATGAATTAACAGAACACAGAGCAGTTTCTCAGAAAGCTTCTTTCCAGTTTTGAACGGAAGATATTTCCTTTTTCACCATAGCCCTCTATGGGCTTCCAAATATCCCTTTGCCAATTCCACAAGAACAGCCTTAGAAAGGCTTCTTGAAGGAAAGATGTAACTCTGTGAGATGAATTAACAGAACACAGAGCAGTTTCTCAGAAAGCTTCTTTCCAGTTTTGAACGGAAGATATTTTTTCACCATAGCCCTCTATGGGCTTCCAAATATCCTTTGCCAATTCCACAGAACAGCCTAGGCGAAAGGCTTCTTGAAGGGAAAGATGTAACTCTGTGAGATGAATTAACAGAACACAGAGCAGTTTCTCAGAAAGCTTCTTTCCAGTTTTGAACGGAAGACATTTCCTTTTTCACCATAACCCTCTATGGGCTCACAAATATCCCTTTGCCAATTCCACAAGAACAGCCTTAGCGAAAGGCTTCTTGAGGAGAAAGATGTAACTCTGTGAGATGAATTAACAGAACACAGAGCAGTTTCTCAGAATGCTTCTTGCCAGTTTTGAACGGAAGATATTTCCTTTTTCACCATAGCCCTCTATGGGCTTCCAAATATCCCTTTGCCAATTCCACCAGAACAGCCTAAGCGAAAGGCTTCTTGAAGGGAAAGATGTAACTCTGTGAGATGAATTAACAGAACACAGAGCAGTTTCTCAGAAAGCTTCTTTCCAGTTTTGAACGGAAGACATTTCCTTTTTCACCATAACCCTCTATGGGCTCACAAATATCCCTTTGCCAATTCCACAAGAACAGCCTTAGCGAAAGGCTTCTTGAAGGAAAGATGTAACTCTGTGAGATGAATTAACAGAACACAGAGCAGTTTCTCAGAAAGCTTCTTTCCAGTTTTGAACGGAAGATATTTCCTTTTCACCATAGCCCTCTATGGGCTTCCAAATATCGCTTTGCCAATTCCACAAGAACAGCCTTAGCGAAAGGCTTCTTGAAGGGAAAGATGTAACTCTGTGAGATGAATTAACAGAACACAGAGCAGTTTCTCAGAAAGCTTCTTTCCAGTTTTGAACGGAAGATATTTCGTTTTTCACCATAGCCCTCTATGGGCTTCCATATATCCCTTTGCCAATTCCACAAGAACAGCCTTAGCCAAAGGCTTCTTGAAGGGAAAGATGTAACTCTGTGAGATGAATTAACAGAACACAGAACAGTTTCTCAGAAAGCTTCTTTCCAGTTTTGAACGGAAGTGATTTCCTTTTTCACCATAGCCCTCTCTGGGCTTCCAAATATCCCTTTGCCAATTCCACAAGAACAGCCTTAGCGAAAGGCTTCTTGAAGGAAAGATGTAACTCTGTGAGATGAATTAACAGAACACAGAGCAGTTTCAGAAAGCTTCTTTCCAGTTTTGAACGGAAGTGATTTCCTTTTCACCATAGCCTCTATGGGCTTCCAATATCCTTTGCCAATTCCACAAGAACAGCCTAAGCGAAAGGCTTCTTGAAGGGAAAGATGTAACTCTGTGAGATGAATTAACAGAACACAGAGCAGTTTCTCAGAAAGCTTCTTTCCAGTTTTGAACGGAAGATATTTCCTTTTCACCATAGCCTCTATGGGCTTCCAAATATCCTTTTCCAATTCCACAAGAACAGCCTTAGCGAAGGCTTCTTGAAGGAAAGATGTAACTCTGTGAGATGAATTAACAGAACACAGAGCAGTTTCTCAGAAAGCTTCTTTCCAGTTTTGAACGGAAGATATTTCCTTTTCACCATAGCCCTCCATGGGCTTCCAAATATCCCTTTGCCAATTCCACAAGAACAGCCTTAGCGAAAGGCTTCTTGAAGGGAAAGATGTAACTCTGTGAGATGAATTAAGAGAACACAGAGCAGTTTCTCAGAAAGCTTCTTTCCAGTTTTGAACGGAAGATATTTCCTTTTCACCATAGCCCTATGGGCTTCCAAATATCCTTGCCAATTCCACAAGAACAGCCTTAGCGAAGGCTTCTTGAAGGGAAAGATGTAACTCTGTGAGATGAATTAACAGAACACAGAACAGTTTCTCATAAAGCTTCTTTCCAGTTTTGAACGGAAGATATTTCCTTTTCACCATAGCCCTCTCTGGGCTTCCAAATATCACTTTGCCAATTCCACAAGAACAGCCTTAGCGAAAGGCTTCTTGAAGGAAAGATGTAACTCTGTGAGATGAATTAACAGAACACAGAGCAGTTTCTCAGAAAGCTTCTTTCCAGTTTTGAACGGAAGATATTTCCTTTTCACCATAGCCTCTATGGGCTTCAAATATCCCTTTGCCAATTCCACAAGAACAGCCTTAGCGAAAGGCTTCTTGAAGGGAAAGATGTAACTCTGTGAGATGAATTAACAGAACACAGAGCAGTTTCTCAGAAAGCTTCTTTCCAGTTTTGAACGGAAGATATTTCCTTTTCACCATAGCCCTCTATGGGCTTCCAAATATCCCTTTGCCAATTCCACAAGAACAGCCTTAGCGAAAGGCTTCTTGAAGGGAAAGATGTAACTCTGTGAGATGAATTAACAGAACACAGAGCAGTTTCTCAGAAAGCTTCTTTCCAGTTTTGAACGGAAGATATTTCCTTTTCACCATAGCCCTCTATGGGCTTCCAAATATCCTTTGCCAATTCCACAAGAACAGCCTTAGCGAAAGGCTTCTTGAAGGAAAGATGTAACTCTGTGAGATGAATTAACAGAACACAGAGCAGTTTCTCAAGCTTCTTTCCAGTTTTGAACGGAAGAGGTTTCCTTTTTCACCATAGCCCTCTATGGGCTTCCAAATATCGCTTTGCCAATTCCACAAGAACAGCCTTAGCGAAAGGCTTCTTGAAGGGAAAGATGTAACTCCTTCAGATGAATTAACAGAACACAGAGCAGTTTCTCAGAAAGCTTCTTTCCAGTTTTGAACGGAAGATATTTCGTTTTTCACCATAGCCCTCTATGGGCTTCCATATATCCTTTTGCCAATTCCACAATAACAGCCTTAGCCGAAGGCTTCTTGAAGGGAAACATGTAACTCTGTGAGATGAATTAACAGAACACAGGGCAGTTTCTCAGAAAGCTTCTTTCCAGTTTTGAACGGAAG
This sequence comes from Erythrocebus patas, assembly GCA_023783455.1. Lineage (NCBI taxonomy): Eukaryota > Metazoa > Chordata > Mammalia > Primates > Cercopithecidae > Erythrocebus > Erythrocebus patas. The sequence goes on from JAKFHT010001171.1 coordinate 34,444, forward strand.
TGATTTCCTTTTTCACCATAGCCCTCTCTGGGCTTCCAAATATCCTTGCCAATTCCACAAGAACAGCCTTAGCGAAGGCTTCTTGAAGGAAAGATGTAACTCTGAGATGAATTAACAGAACACAGAGCAGTTTCAGAAAGCTTCTTTCCAGTTTTGAACGGAAGATATTTCCTTTTCACCATAGCCCTCTCTGGGCTTCCAAATATCCTTGCCAATTCCACAGAACAGCCTTAGAAAGGCTTCTTGAAGGAAAGATGTAACTCTGTTCAGATGAATTAACAGAACACAGAGCAGTTTCTCAGAAAGCTTCTTTCCAGTTTTGAGCGGAAGATATTTCCTTTTCACCATAGCCCTTTATGGGCTTCCAAATATCCTTTGCCAATTCACAAGAACAGCCTTAGAAAGGCTTCTTGAAGGAAAGATGTAACTCTGTGAGATGAATTAAGAGAACACAGAGCAGTTTCAGAAAGCTTCTTCCAGTTTTGAAGCGGAAGATATTTCCTTTTCACCATAGCCCTATGGGCTTCCAAATATCCTTGCCAATTCCACAGAACAGCCTTAGCGAAAGGCTTTTTGAAGGGAAAGATGTAACTCTGTTCAGATGAATTAACAGAACACAGAGCAGTTTCAGAAAGCTTCTTTCCAGTTTTGAACGGAAGATATTTCCTTTTCACCATAGCCTCTATGGGCTTCAAATATCCTTTGCCAATTCCACAGAACAGCCTTAGAAAGGCTTCTTGAAGGAAAGATGTAACTCTGTTCAGATGAATTAACAGAACACAGAGCAGTTTCTCAGAAAGCTTCTTTCCAGTTTTGAACGGAAGATATTTCCTTTTCACCATAGCCCTTTATGGGCTTCCAAATATCCTTTGCCAATTCACAAGAACAGCCTTAGCGAAAGGCTTCTTGAAGGAAAGATGTAACTCTGAGATGAATTAAGAGAACACAGAGCAGTTTCAGAAAGCTTCTTCCAGTTTTGAACGGAAGATATTTTTCACCATAGCCCTATGGGCTTCCAAATATCCTTTGCCAATTCACAAGAACAGCCTTAGCGAAAGGCTTTTTGAAGGGAAAGATGTAACTCTGTTCAGATGAATTAACAGAACACAGAGCAGTTTCAGAAAGCTTCTTTCCAGTTTTGAACGGAAGATATTTCCTTTTCACCATAGCCCTTTATGGGCTTCCAAATATCCTTGCCAATTCCACAGAACAGCCTTAGAAAGGCTTCTTGAAGGAAAGATGTAACTCTGTTCAGATGAATTAACAGAACACAGAGCAGTTTCTCAGAAAGCTTCTTTCCAGTTTTGAACGGAAGATATTTCCTTTTCACCATAGCCCTCATGGGCTTCCAAATATCCTTGCCAATTCCACAAGA
>JAKFHT010001172.1:0-35697 GCA_023783455.1 Erythrocebus patas
GTTACTGAGATGCAGCCTGGTTTGGAGTTGGGTAGGCCACGGTCCCTGGGGCCCTGTGCAGGGGCTGATGGGAAAGCATTTTCTTCTGTGGGGGACAAGGAATGCTTCTTGATGGCCCAATTTTATTTTTTGTTGTAATACCCCAGGAAACGCAGCTCACACACACTCACACGTTCACTCACTCACACTCACACACTCAGTCACACTCACAGTCACACACTCACACTTTCATACACACAGGCAGCCTCACACTCACACACACTCACATTCACACACACTCTCAGTCACACTCACACTCTCAAACTCTCACTTACTCTCACGCACTCACTCTCACTCACACTCACAAACACACACCCACACTCACTCACTTTCACTCACACACACTCACACTCTCATGCTCACATTCATAAACAAACACACACAAGCACACACACACACTCACTCACACTCTCACTCACAGTCACTCCCATTCTCACTCACAACTCACACTCACACTCACACATTCAATCCCATGCACACTCACACTCTCACTCACACTCACACACACTCACACTCACAAACTCACACTCACATGAACACTCACACTTGCACACTCACAGTGTCACACTCTCTCACAGACACTAACATTCATGGTCACTCACACTCACACTCATTCACACTCTCACTCACTCTCATATTCACAAACTCACAGAATCACACTCACTCACTTTCACTTACACACAGACACATTATCCCTCATGCACAATCACGCACACTCACACAAACTCACACACATGCACAGTCACAAACACACTCACTCATAGTCACACTCACACTCTAGCTCACAGTCACTCACTCACACTTTCTCTCACAATCTCATACTCACACTCACATGCTCAACCCCACTCACACCTACACTCTCACTCACTCACACTTTCACTCACACTCACCCTCACACACTCACACTCATTCACATGCACACTCACACTCGAACACTCACTCACACTGTCACACACACAGACACAAACACGACCACTTACACTCTCTCTCACTCAGTCACTCTCCCTTATCTTCTTATCAGGAACCTTCTCTCTGATTTGTTGTACCCCTACCTCACCGAGATACACCTTGAGTTTGAAACCTTGAGTTTGAGAGATGCCAGGGTCTCCAGGTACCAGTGCAGGGACTCATGGGAAGGTGCTTTCATCCGTTCACAGCTGCATTTTTTTTCCTTTTCTGCCACAGGAGCCCCATATGCCCTCCTTCAAACCCCACCTTCCCCAGGGTCTTTCTGTCTGCTTTGGAGTAACCTTAGCTGTCCCGAGATGCACCCTGGGTTTGAACCAGGGATGCCAGGGTCCTCAGGGCCCAGTGCAGGAGCTGATAGGAAAGCACTGTTGTCTGTGTGGGACCCAGGAATACTTCCAAGTGGTGCAATTTTCTTTTATTTTTTCTGCCACAAGGGCACCAGCTCCCTTTCCTCAAAGATTAACTTCCCCTCTTGGGCCTTCTTCCATCTTTGGGGCACACATAGTGTTACCAAGATGCACCCTGGTTTTGAGCCAGTTAGGCCGCAGTCCCCAATGCCAGTGCAGGGGCTATCGGGAAGACACTTTCCTTGTGGGGGAAAATGAATGCTTCTTGATGGCCTGTGTTTACTTTTTGTGGTAATACCACAGGTAACTCAGTTCACAAACACACACCCACTCACTCACACTCCCCCACTCACACTCAATCCCACTCACACCCACAATCTCACTCACTCACACTTTCACTCACATTCACCCTCACACGCTCATACTCTCACACTCATACTCACACTCACACACTCACTCACTCAAACAGTCATACTGATTCACAGACACTCACGCTCACTCACACTCACACTACACGGACACTCACACTCACACACTTACACAAACTCACACACTCACACTCATTCACATTCTCTCACTCACAGAATCACACTCTCACACTCACTCACTTTTATTCACACACACTCACACTCACAGTTACTCAAACTCACACTCACAGTTTTATTTTTCTCCATTGGGTGCCCTTCTATCCCTCTTTCAAACCTTATCTTCCCATCAGGGACCTTTTCTGTGATTTGTGTTACACTGTCTAGCCCAAGATGCACCCTGGGTTCGATCCAGGGATGCTAGAATGTACAGGTACCAGTTAAGGGGCTTATGGGAAGACACTTATGTCCGTGGAGACCCAGGAACATTTCTTTTTGGCACGTTATTTTTTTTCTGCTGCATATGCACCACCTCCCCTCACTCCAACCTTACTATCCCCTCAGGAGCCTCTGGCCTTCTTTGTGGTACCCCTAACAGGCCCAATAGGCACACATACTGCATTCTAACCAGGGATCCCAGAGTGCCTGCAGAACTGTGCTTTGACTGATGGGAAGACCCTTTCATCCCTGGGGAGCCCAGGAATGCTCCTCGCTGGCATCCATTTTCTTCTTTTTCTGCCACAGGAGCCCCATATGCCCCCCTTCTAACCTCACCTTCCTCTCAGGGTCTTTCTGTTTTGGAGTATCCCTGCAGGGCTTGAGATGCACCCTGATTTCCAACCAGGGATGCCATGGTCCCCAGGGGACAGTGCAGGGTCTGATGTGAAGGTCCTGTTTTCCAGGTGGGACCCAGGAACACTTCTAAGTGGTGCAATTTTCTTTCATTTTTCTGCCACAAGTGCAGCAACTCCCCTTACTCAAAGTTTAACTTCCCCTCTGCTGCCTTCTTACTTCTTTGGTGCATCCATAGTGTTACCGCAATGCATCCTGGTTTTGAGCCGGTTAGGCCACTGTCCCCAGTGCCTAGTGCAGGGGCTGTTGGGAAGGCACTTTCTTTCATGGGGAGAAGGAATGCTTCTTGACGGCCCGTTTTTACTTTTCATTGTAATACCACAAGTAACCCAGCTCACAAACACTCACACATTCACTCACTCACTCACACACAATCATTCACACTCACAGTCACTCACACTCACACATTCATGCTCACACACTCACACACAAGCACCCTCACACTCAGACACACTCACACTCACACACACCCACTCTCACACTCTCACACTCAATCACACTCACTCACTTTCATTCACACACTTACACTCACCCTCTCCCTCACGAACACACACTCACAAACACACTCACCCAAATGCACACTCACACTCAGTCACACTCACACACTCACACTCTCACTCATGGTCACTCACATTCTCTCACTCACAGAATCACACTCTCACACTCACTCAATTTTATTCACACACACTCACTCACAGTTACTCAAACTCACACTCACAGTTTTATTTTTCTCCATTGGGTGCCCTTCTATCCCTCTTTCAAACCTTATCTTCCCATCAGGGACCTTTTCTGTGATTTGTGTTACACTGTCTAGCCCAAGATGCACCCTGGGTTCGATCCAGGGATGCTAGAATGTACAGGTACCAGTTAAGGGGCTTATGGGAAGACACTTATGTCCGTGGAGACCCAGGAACATTTCTTTTTGGCACGTTATTTTTTTTCTGCTGCATATGCACCACCTCCCCTCACTCCAACCTTACTATCCCCTCAGGAGCCTCTGGCCCTCTTTGTGGTACCCCTAACAGGCCCGATAGGCACACATACTGTGTTCTAACCAGGGATCCCAGGGTGCCTGCAGAACTTTGCTTTGACTGATGGGAAGACCCTTTCATCCCTGGGGAGCCCAGGAACGCTCCTCGCTGGCATCTATTTTCTTCTTTTTCTGCCACAGGAGCCCCATATGCCCCCCTTCTAACCTCACCTTCCTCTCAGGGTCTTTCCATTTTGGAGTATCCCTGCAGGGCTTGAGATGCACCCTGATTTCCAACCAGGGATGCCATGGTCCCCAGGGGACAGTGCAGGGTCTGATGTGACGGTCCTGTTTTCCAGGTGGGACCCAGGAATGCTTCTAAGTGGTGCGATTTTCTTTTATTTTTCTGCCACAAGTGCAGCAACTCCCCTTCCTCAAAGTTTAACTTCCCCTCTGCTGCCTTCTTACTTCTTTGGTGCACCCATAGTTTTACCACAATGCATCCTGTTTTCGAGCCGGTTAGGCCACTGTCCCCAGTGCCCAGTGCAGGGGCTGTCGGGAAGGTATATTCTTTCATGGGGGAGAAGGAATGCTTCTCGATGGCCCGTTTTTACTTTTCATTGTAATACCACAAGTAACCCAGCTCACAAACACACATTCACTCACTCACACACAATCATTCACACTCACAGTCACTCACACTCACACATTCATGCTCACACACTCACACACAAGCACCCTCACACTCAGACACACTCACACTCACACACACCCACTCTCACACTCTCACACTCAATCACACTCACTCACTTTCATTCACACACTTACACTCACCCTCTCCCTCACGAACACACACTCACAAACACACTCACCCAAATGCACACTCACACTCAGTCACACTCACACACACACTCTCACTCATGGTCACTCACATTCTCTCTCACAAACTCACACTCACACTCACACTCAACCCCACTCACACCCGAACTCTCATGCACACTTTCATTCACACTCACTCTCACCTGCCCACACTCACAAGCACACTCACACTCACACACTCACTCACTCACACTGTCACTCTCACTCACAGACACTAACACTCCAGGTCACTCACACTCACACTCAATCTCACACTCACTCTCACTCACAAAAACACACACTCACACTCACTTTCATTTACATACACTTACAATCACACTCTACCTCACGCCCACTCACACACACTTATACACACGCACACTCACAAACACACACTCACACACTCTTTTGCACACTCACACACGTTCTCACAAGCTCACACTCACACCTCCAACCCCACTCAAACTCTCACTCACTCACACTTTCACTCACACTCACCCTCACAAACTCACACTCACTCACACACATTCACACTTGCACACTCACTCACACTGTCACACTAACTCACAGACACTAACATCCACAGTCACTCACACTGACTCACACTCACTGTCACACTCACACTCACTCTCACTCAATCTCACTCAAACTCACAAACACACACTCACACTCACTCACTTTCACTTGTACACACACACACTCTCCCTCACCCACACTCATTCACATTCACATGCATGCACACTCACACGCACTCACTCACACTCATACACTCACACTCTCGCTCAGTCACTCACCTTCTCATGCACAAACTCACATTCATACTCTCAACCCCACTCACATACCCTCACTAACTCACACTTTCACTCACACCCTCACATGCTCACACTCACATGCATACTCACACTCACTCACTCAGACTGTCACACTCACAGACACACTCATTGTCACTCAGTCTCACTCACATTCACTCACACACACACACTCACACCCACAAAGTCACTCACACAAACTCACAAACACACACTCACACTCCCTCATACTCACACTCACTCACAGTTTTTTTCTCTCCAACTGGTGCCTCACCATCCCTCCCTCAAACCTTATCTTCCAAACAGGGGCATTCTCTTCGATTTGTGGTACCCCTACCTGGCCCTAGACGTTCCCTGGGCATTTTTTTTTCTCTCCCTCATTTGCCTCTTCTCCCTACACCTTCCCAGGATAGCTTCTCAGCATCATGATTATTTTTTTCTGCCACAGCTGCACCACTTCACATCCCTCACTATTTACCTTCCCCTCAGGGGACTTCAGCTCGCATTTGGGTACCCTTTGCCTTCCCAAGATGCACCCCACTTTCGAACCAGAGACTGCAGGTTTTCTGAGATGCATCACAGAAGATGATGGGGAGGCATTTTGGTCTGTGGCGACCTATGACCCGATTCCTGGTGGCACATTTCTTTTTTTCTCCAACAGTTGCCTCACCATTTCTCCCTCAAACCTTATATTCCAATCAGGGGCCTTCTGTGTGATTTGTGGTACCCTACCTGGCCCAAGACGCACCCTGGGTTCAAAACAGGGATGCCAGGATCTCCAAGTACCAATGCAGGGGCTCATGGGAAGGGACATTCATCCATGGAGACCAGGAAACCTTTGTGGTGGCACATTTTATTCTTTCTGCCACATATGCCCCACCTCCCTCACTCCAACCTTATTTTCCCTCAGGAGCATCCAGCCCTCTTTGCAGTACCCTAATGGGTCTGATAGGCACACTGGTTTCAAATGAGGGAACCCAGGGTGCCGAAGAACAGTGCTGTGCCTGATGGGAAGGCACTGTTGTCCCTGGGAGCTCATAAATGTTCCTCACTGGCATCCATTGTTTTCTTTTTCTGCCACAGGAGCCCCATACGCCCCTTCTAAACTCACCTTCCCTCAGGGTCTCTCTGTCCACATTGGAGTACCCCTGCAGGGCCCAAGATGCACCATGATTTTGAACCATGGATGCCATGGTCCCCAGGGGCCAGTGCAGGGTCTGATATGAAGGCATTGTTGTCCGTGTGGGACCCAGGAATGCTTCTAAGTGGTATGATTTTCTTTTATTTTTTATGCCACCAGTACACCAGCAACCCAGCTCACAAACACACTCATTTACTCTCTCACACTCACACACTCACTTACATGCACAGTCACTCACACTTCCACATTTATCTTCACACACTCACACAGAAGCACTCACACACAGTCACTCACGTTCACTCACACTCTCACACACACTCAGTCTCACTCTGACTCACACTCACAAACACACACACTCACACTCACTTTCACTCACACACACATACACTCAAACTCTCCCTCACCCACACTCACAGTAACACACACACACACTCACTCACACTCGGACACACACCCTCGCTCATATTCACTCATTCTCACTCACAAATTCACACTCACACACTCACACACTCAATCCCACTCACACTCACACTCACTCACACTTTCACCCACACTCACCCTCAAACACTCACACTTGCTCACACACACATTCCCACTCTCACACTCACTCACTGTCACACTCACTCACAGACACTAACACTCATGGTCACTCACACTCAAACTCACACTCACAGTCTCACACACACAAACACACACATTGACACTCACTTTCACTTACACACACACCCTCCCTCACACACAGAAACACACTCACACACATTCACACATGCACACTCTGACACACATGCATTCACTCACACACACACTCACACTCACAAACACACTCACACACACTCACACACACACACTCACACTCACTCAAACTCACACTCACTTACAGTTTATTTTTTCTCCAATAGGTGTCTCACCATCCTTCCCTCAAACATTAAATTCCCATCAGGGGCCTTCTCTGTGATTTGTGGTACCCTACCTGGCCCAAGACGCACCCTGGGTTCAAAACAGGGAATGAGGGTCTTCAAGTAACAGCACAGGGGCTCATGGGAAGGCACTGTTGTCTGCTTGGGACCCAGGAATGCTTCTAAGTGGTATGATTTTCTTTTATTTTTCTGCCACATATGCCCCACCTCCCTCACTCCAACCTTATTTTCCCTCAGGAGCATCCAGCCCTCTTTGCAGTACCCTAATGGGTCTGATAGGCACACTAGGTTTGAACCAGGGAACCCAGGGTGCCGAAGAACAGTGCTGTGGCTGATGGGAAGGCACTTTCGTCCCTGGGCAGCCCAGGAACCCTCCTGGCTGGCATCAGTATTTTTCTTTTTCTGCCACATATGCCCCACCTCCCCTCACTTCAACATTATTGTCCTGTCAGGAGCATCGGGCCCTCTTTGTGGTACCCTACCTGGCCCAAGACGCACCCTGGGTTCAAAACAGGGATGCCAGGATCTCCAAGTACCAATGCAGGGGCTCATGGAAGGCATTCGCATCCGTGGAGACCCAGGAACACTTCTTGGTGGCAAGTTTTATTCTTTTCTGCCACATATGCCCCACCTCCTCTCACTCCAACCTTATTTTCCCTCAGGAGCATCCAGCCCTCTTTGCAGTACCCTAATGGGTCTGATAGGCACACTGGTTTCAAATGAGGGAACCCAGGGTGCCGAAGAACAGTGCTGTGCCTGATGGGAAGGCACTGTTGTCCCTGGGAGCTCATAAATGTTCCTCACTGGCATCCATTGTTTTCTTTTTCTGCCACAGGAGCCCCATACGCCCCTTCTAAACTCACCTTCCCTCAGGGTCTCTCTGTCCACATTGGAGTACCCTGCAGGGCCCAAGATGCACCATGATTTTGAACCATGGACGCCATGGTCCCCAGGGGCCAGTGCAGGGTCTGATATGAAGGCATTGTTGTCCGTGTGGGACCCAGGAATGCTTCTAAGTGGTGTGATTTTCTTTTATTTTTTATGCCACCAGTACACCAGCAACCCAGCTCACAAACACACTCACTCACTCTCTCACTCATACTCACACACTCACATGCACAGTCACTCACACTTACACATTTATCTTCACACACTCACACAGAAGCACATTCACACACACAGTCACTCACGTTCACTCACACTCTCACACACACTCAGTCTCACTCATTCTGACTCACACTCACAAACACACACACTCACACTCACTTTCACTCACACACACATACACTCAAACTCTCCCTCACCCACACTCACAGTAACACACACACACACTCACTCACACTCGGACACACACCCTCGCTCATATTCACTCATTCTCACTCACAAATTCACACTCACACTCACACACTCAATCCCACTCACACTCACACTCACTCACACTTTCACCTACACTCACCCTCAAACACTCACACTTGCTCACACACACATTCCCACTCTCACACTCACTCACTGTCACACTCACTCACAGACACTAACACTCATGGTCACTCACACTCAAACTCACACTCACTCACAGTCTCACACACACAAACACACACATTGACACTCACTTTCACTTACACACACACCCTCCCTCACACACAGAAACACACTCACACACATTCACACATGCACACTCTGACACACATGCATTCACTCACACTCACACAATCACACTGTCTCTCACAGTCACTCACATTCTCACTCACAAACTCACACTCACACTCACACTTTCACTCATACTCGCCCTCACATACTCACACTCTCTCACTCACACACTTACTTTCCCTGTCACACTCACTCACAGACACTAACACTCATGGTCACTCACACATAATCACACTCATACACTCACACTCACACACATACTCACACAAGCCCACTCACTCACACACACTCACATACTCACATTCACACTCACTCAAACTCACACTCACTTACAGTTTATTTTTTCTCCAATAGGTGTCTCACCATCCTTCCCTCAAACATTAAATTCCCATCAGGGGCCTTGTCTGTGATTTGGGGTACCCTGCCTGCCCTGAGACGCACCCTGGGTTCAAAACAGGGAATGAGGGTCTTCAAGTAACAGCACAGGGGCTCATGGGAAGGCATTCGCATCCGTGGAGACCCAGGAACACTTCTTGGTGGCAAGTTTTATTCTTTTCTGCCACATATGCCCCACCTCCCTCACTCCAACCTTATTTTCCCTCAGGAGCATCCAGCCCTCTTTGCAGTACCCTAATGGGTCTGATAGGCACACTAGGTTTGAACCAGGGAACCCAGGGTGCCGAAGAACAGTGCTGTGGCTGATGGGAAGGCACTTTCGTCCCTGGGCAGCCCAGGAACCCTCCTGGCTGGCATCAGTATTTTTCTTTCTCTACAAGAGGAGCTCTATACGCCTGCCTTCCAACTTCACCTTGCCCTTAGTGTTTTTCTGTCCATTTTGGGGTACCACTGCAGAGCCTGAGATGCTCCTTGATTTCGAACCGTGGATGCCATGGTCCCCAGAGGCCAGTGCAGGGTCTGATATGAAGGCACTGTTGTCTGCTTGGGACCCAGGAATGCTTCTAAATGGTGCGATTTTCTTTTATTTTTTCTGCCACATGTGCACCAGCTCCCATTCCTCAAAGCTTGACTTCCCTCTTGTGCCTTCTTTCTTCTTTGGGGCACCCATAGTGTTACCGAGACACACCTTGGTATCGAGCTGGTTAGGCCACATTCCCTGGGTCCCAGTGCATGGGCTGTCGGGAAGGCATTTTCTTCCATGGGGGACAAGGAATGCTTCTCAATGGTCCGTTTTTATTTTCAGTTGTAATACCACAGGTAACCCAGCTCACAAACACTCACACACTCACTCACTCACACTCACACAATTACTCACTCTCACAGGTACTCACACTCACACGTTCATACTCACACTCACACACAAGCACCATCAAACACACACTCACACTCACTCACACACTCACTCTCACTCACATTCACTCACACTCTCACACTCCCTCACACTCTCACTCACTCACTCTCACAATCACACACACTTTCACTCACTCACTTTCACTCACAAACCCTTAAACTCATGCTCTCCCTCATGCACACTAACTCACACTCACAAACACTCACACACATGCACACTCAAACTCACACTTATTCACTCACACTTGCACACTCAGACTCTCACTCACATTCTCATTCACAAACTCACACTCGCACTCAATCACACACTCAAACCCACTAACAGTCACACTCTCACTCATCTTTTCACTCACACCTTCACACACTCACACTTGCACACTCACACTTGCACATTCACTCACACTGTCACACTTACAGACACTAAAACTCACAGTCATTCACTCTCACTCTCACACACACTCTCACACTCACACACTCACACAAGCTCACTCACTCACAAACACACACTCACCCTCACATTCACTCAAACTCACACTCTCTCAAATTATTTTCTCCAACTGTTGACTCACCATCCCTCCCTCAAACCTTGTGTTCCAATCAGGGGCCTTCTCTGTGATTTGTGGTACCCTACCTGGCCTGAGATATACCCTGTGTTCAAACCAGGGATGTAAGTATCTCCAGGTACCAGTGCAGGGTATCATGGGAAGGCACATTCGTCCATGGAGACCCAGGAACATTTCTTGGTGTCACGTTTTATTTTTTCTGCCACATATGCCTCACCTGCCCTAACTCAAACCTTACTATCCCCTCAGGACCCTTCAGCCCTCATCGTGTTACCCCAATGGGCCCAATAAGCACACTGGGTTCAAACCAAAGAACCCACGGTGCCCAAAAAACAGTGCTGTGGCCGATGGGAAAGCACATTCGTCCCTGGGGAGCCCATTAACACTCCTCACTGGGATCAAGTTTTTTCTTTTCTTCCACAGGAGCCCCATACACCCTCCTTCTAACCTCACCTTTCCATCAGGGTTTTTCTGACCATTTTGGAGTACCCCTGCAGGGCCCGAGACACACCCTGGTTTCAAACCATGGATGCCACGGTCCCCAGGGGACAATGTAGGGTCTGATATGAAGGCACTGTTGTCTATGTGGGACCCAGGAACGCTTCTAAGTGGTGCGATTTTATTTTATTTTTTCTGCCACAAGTGCACCAACTCCCATTCCTCAAAGTTTTACTTCCCCTCTGGTGCCTTCTTCCTTCTTTGGGGCACCCATAGTGTTACAGTTTCGAGCCGGTTAGGCCACAGTCCCCGGGGCCCAGTGCAGGGGCTGTAGGGAAGGCTCTGTCTTCCGTGGGATACAAGGAGTTCTTCTCAACAGGCCGTTTTTTTTTTGTTTGTTTTAATACCACAGGTAACCCAGCCCACAAACACACACTCACTCACTCACATTCACACAATCACTCACAGCCACAGTCACTCACACACACACACACACGTTCATACTCACACACTCACACACAAGCACCCTCACACTCAAACACACACTCACACACTCACTCTCACTCACACTCACACTCTCACACACTCACTCACTCTCACTCACAGTCACATTCTAACTCACAAACTCACACTTACGCTCACACACTCACACTCACACTCTCCCTCAGGCACACTCACTGACACACACACACATGTACACTCACACACACTCACACTCTCACTCACATTCTCACTCACAAACTCACACTCACACTCACACACTCAACTGAACTCACACCCACACACTCACACTTGCACACTCACACTCACTCACACACTCACACTCTCACACACTCACTCACACTGTCACACTCACAGACACTAACACTCACAGTCACTCACACTCACCCTCACACACTCACTCTCACACACACTCACACTCACATTCACTCACACTCACACTCACTCTCACTCACACTCACAAACACACTCACACTCACTCACTTTCACTTACACACACACTCACTCACATGCACACTCACACTCTCACACTCACACACACATTCACTCACACACACTCACACTCTCGCTGACAGTCACATTCTAACTCACAAACTCACACTCACACTCACACATTCAACCCCACTCACACTCACACTCACACTCTCACTCACACTTTCACTCACCCTCACACATTCACACTCACTCACATGCACACTCACACTCCCACACTCACTCACACTGTCACACTCACAGACACTAACACGGTCACTCTCACACACACTCTCACACTTACGCACTCAAAGAAACTCACACACACACAATAACACAGTCACTCAAACTCACACTCTCAGATTTTTTTTCTCCAACAGGTACATCACCATCCCTCCCTCAAAACTTATGTTCCAATAAGCGGACTTCTCTGTGATTTCTGGTACCCTACCTGGCCCGAGACGCACCCTGGGTTTGAACAAGGGATGCCAGGATCTCCAGGTACTAGCACAGGGGTTCATGGTAAGGAACTTTCTTCTGTAGGGGACAATGAATGCTTCTCGATGGCACGTTTTTATTTTTTGCTGTAATACCACAGGTCACCCAGCTCACAAACACACACTCACCCACTCACATTCACACAATCTCTCACACTCACAGTCAACACACTCACACTCACACATTCATACTCACACACTCACAGGCAAGCACCTTTACACTCACACACACACTCACTCTCAGACTCACACTCTCACTTTCACACTCACACTCACAAACACACACGCTCACACTCACTTTCACTCACACACACTTTCACTCACACTCTCTCTCATGCACAGTCCCTCACACTCACAAACACACTTACTCACACGAACACTCTCTCTCACACACACACACACTCCCACACACACTCTTGCTCACAGTCACATTCTCTCCCACAAACTCACACTTACGCTCACACACTCAACTGAACTCACACCCACACTCTCACTCACACTTTTCACTCACACTCACTCACACACACTCGTACACTCACACTGTCACTCTCACAGATGCTAACACACATGGTCACTCATACTCACACTCACTCACACTCACTCACACACTCACTCACTCTCACTCCCAAAAACACACTCACACTTACTCGCTTTCACTTACACACACACTCACACTCTCCTTCATGCACACTCACTCACACTCACACACATCCACACTCACAAACACACTCACTCACACACACTCATACTCTCCTCACAGTCACTCACATTCTCACAAATTCACACACACATAATCCCACTCACAACCACACTCTCACTCACTCACCCTTTCACTCACACTCACACACTCACACTCACTCACACACACACCCTCACACCTGCACACTCACACACTGTTACACTCACTCATACACACTAACACACATAGTCACTCACACTCACACTCACACACTCAGTCACACACACACTAACTCAAATTCACACTGACTCAGTTTTTTTCTCCAACAGGTGGCACACCATCCCTCCCTCAAACCTTATGTTCCTTCTCTGTGATTTGTGTTACCCTACCTGGGCCAAGATGCATCCTGGATTCAAACAGGGAGGCCAGCATCTCCAGGTACCAGAGCAGGGGCTCATGGGAAGGCACTTTCATCCATGGAGACCCAGGAACACTTCTTGGCAGCATGTTTTATTCTGCCACATATGCCTCATCTCCCCTCACTCAAACCTTCAGATCCCTTGTGGAGCCTATGGCGCTCTTTTTGGTACCCCTAAAGGGCCTGATAAGCACACTGGGTTTGATCCAGGGAAACCAGGGTCCCCGAAGAACAGTGCTGTGGCTGATGGGAAGGCACTTTCTTCCCTGGGGAGCCCATTAACGCTCCTTGCTGTCATCCATTTCTGTTTTTTTCTGCCACAGGAGTCTCATATGCCCCCTTCTAAACTTACCTTCCCCTCAGTTTCTTTCTGTCCGTTTTGGAGTACCCCTACAGGGCCCGAGATGCACCCTGATTTCTAACCATGACCACCACAGATCCCAGGGGCCAGTGCAGGGTCCGATATGAAGGCAGTGTTGTCCGTGTGGGACCCAGTAATGCCTCTAAGTGGTGCGATATTCTTTTATTTTTTTTCTGCCACAAGTGCACCTGCTCCCCCTCCTCAGAGCTTAACTTCCCCTCTGGGACCTTCTTCCTTCTTTGGGACACCCAAAGTGTTACCAAGAAACATCTTGGTTTTGAGCCGGTGAGGCCACGTTCCCTGGGGCCCAGTGCAGGGGTTGTCGGGAAGGCAGTGTCTTCCGTGGGAGACAAGGAATGCTTCTCGACGGCCTGTTTTTATTTTTTGTTGCAATAACACAGGTAACCCAGCTCACAAACACTCACACACTCATTCACACTCACACAATCACACTCACAGTCACTGACACACACAGTCAAACTCACACACTCACACACAAGCAAACTCTCACACACACTCACACACACTCACTTTCACTCACACCCACTTACACACTCACACTCTCCCTCATGCAGACTCACACACACATGCACACTCACACACACACACTCACACACTCATACTCTCACTCACACTCACTTTCTCACTCACAAACTCACATGCACACACTCAACCCCACTCATAACCACACTCACCCTTTCACTCACACTCACACTCACCCTCACACATACACTCACTGCCTTGCACACTCACCCCCACAACTCATTCACACTGTCACAATCACAGACACTAACACTCACGTTCACTCACACTCACACACACTCACACACTCATGCACACCCACACTGACACAAGTATTCACACACACTGACTCTCACACACTGACATACTCACACTGACAGTCACTCAGACTCACACTCACAGTATTGTTTTTCTCCAACAGGTGCCACACCACCCCTCCCTCAAGTCTTATGTTCCATTCAGGGGCCTTCTCACTTACACTCACACACTCATACTCTCACTCACAGTCATGCACTCACATTCTCACTCACAAATTCACACCCACACACTCAACCCCACTCACAACTGCACTCTCACTCACTCATAATTTCACTCACACTCACTCACACGCACCCTCACACCCACACACTCACACACTGTCACACTCACTCATACACACTAACACTCACAGTCACTCACACTCACACACACACTCACACACTCACTCACTCACCCTTTCACTCACACTCACACACTCACACTCACACACACCCTCACACCTGCACACTCACACACTGTCACACTCACTCATACACACTAACACACTGTCACTCACACTCACACTCAGTCACACACACACACTAACTTGAACTCACACTGACTCAGTTTTTTTCTCCAACAGGTGGCACACCATCCCTCCCTCAAACCTTATGTTCCTTCTCTGTGATTTGTGTTACCCTACCTGGGCCAAACACATCCTGGGTTTGAACAGGGAGGCCAGCATCTCTAGGTACCAATGCAGGGGCTCATGGGAAGGCACTTTCATCCGTGGAGACCCAGGAACACTTCTTGGCAGCATGTTTTATTCTGCCACATATGCCTCACCTCCCCTCACTCAAACCTTAAGATCCCTTCTGGAGCCTATGGTGCTTTTTGTGGTACCCCTAAAGGGCCTGATAAGCACACTGGGTTTGATCCAGGGAAACCAGGGTCCCCGAAGAACAGTGCTGTGGCTGATGGAAGGCACTTTCTTCCCTGGGGAGCCCATTAACGCTCCTTGCTGTCATCCATTTCTGTTTTTTTCTGCCACAGGAGTCTCATATGCCCCCTTCTAAACTTACCTTCCCCTCAGTTTCTTTCTGTCCGTTTTGGAGTACCCCTACAGGGCCCGAGATGCACCCTGATTTCTAACCATGACCACCACAGATCCCAGGGGCCAGTGCAGGGTCCGATATGAAGGCAGTGTTGTCCGTGTGGGACCCAGTAATGCCTCTAAGTGGTGCGATATTCTTTTATTTTTTTTCTGCCACAAGTGCACCTGCTCCCCCTCCTCAGAGCTTAACTTCCCCTCTGGGACCTTCTTCCTTCTTTGGGACACCCAAAGTGTTACCAAGAAACATCTTGGTTTTGAGCCGGTGAGGCCACGTTCCCTGGGGCCCAGTGCAGGGGTTGTCGGGAAGGCAGTGTCTTCCGTGGGAGACAAGGAATGCTTCTCAATGGCCCGTTTTTATTTTTTGTTGCAATAACACAGGTAACCCAGCTCACAAACACTCACACACTCATTCACACTCACACAATCACTCACACTCACAGTCACTAACACACTCACACTCACACTCACACACTCACACACAAGCAAACTCACACACACACTCACACACACTCACTCTCACTCACACACACTCACACTCTCCCTCACGCAGACTCACACACACATGCACACTCACACACACACTCACACACTCATACTCTCACTCACACTCACATTCTCACTCACAAACTCACATGCACACACTCAACCCCACTCATAACCACACTCACTCACCCTTTCACTCACACTCACCCTCACACACACACTCACTCACACTGTCACACTCACTCACACACACTCATTCACACTGTCACAATCACAGACACTAACACATTCACTCACACTCACACTCACACTCATGCACACCCACACTGACACAATTATTCACACAAACTGACTCTCACACACTGACATACTCACCCTGACAGTCACTCAGACTCACACTCACAGTATTGTTTTTCTCCAACAGGTGCCACACCACCCCTCCCTCAAGTCTTATGTTCCATTCAGGGGCCTTCTCACTTACACTCACACACTCATACTCTCACTCACAGTCATGCACTCACATTCTCACTCACAAATTCACACCCACACACTCAACCCCACTCACAACTGCACTCTCACTCACTCATAATTTCACTCACACTCACTCACACGCACCCTCACACCCACACACTCACACACTGTCACACTCACTCATACACACTAACACTCACAGTCACTCACACTCACACACACTCACACTCTCACTCTCACACACACTCACACACACACTAACTCAAACTCACACTGACTCAGTTTATTTTTTCTCCAACAGGTGCCACACCATTCTTTCCCGAAACCTTATGTTCCAATCATTGGCCTTCTCTGTGATTTGTATTACCCTACTTGGCCCGAGACACATCCTGGGTTCGAACCAGGGAGATCAGCATCTCCAGTTACCAGCACAGGGGCTCATGGGAAGGCACTTTTGTCCATGGGGATCCAGGAACACTTCTTGGCCTCACATTTTATTTTTTCTGCCACATATGCCCCACCTCCCCTCACTCCAACCTTACTATCCCCTCAGGAGCCTCCAGCCTTCTTTGTGGTACCCCTAACGGGCCCAATAGGCACACTGATTTCAAACCAGGGAACCCAGGGTGCCTGAAGAACAGTGCTGTGGCTGATGGGAAGGCACTTTCATCCCTGGGGAGCCCATCACTGCTCCTCTCTGGCATCAATTTTATTCTTTTTCTGCCTGAGGAGCCCCATAAGCCCTCCTTATAACCTCACCTTCCCCTCAGGGTCTTTCTGTTCATTTTGGAGAACCCCTGTAGGGCCCGAGACACACCCTGATTTCGAAGCATGGCACCATAGCCCCCAGGGGCCAGTGCAGGGTGTGATATCAAGGCACTGTTGTCCGTGTGGGACCCAGGAGCACTTCTAAGCGGTGCAATTTTCTTCTATTTTTTTTCTGCCACAAGTGCACCAGCTCCCCTTCCTGAAAGGTTAACTTCCCCATAGTGTTACCGAGACACACCCTGGTTTTGAGCTGGTTAGGCTAAGGTCCATGGGGCCCAGTGTAGGGGATGTCGGGATGGTACTTTCTTCCGTGAGGGACAAGGAATGCTTCTCGATGGCCCACTTTTATTTTTTGTTGTAATACCACATCTAACCCAGCTCACAATCACTCACTCACTCACACTCACACAATCACTCACACTCACACATTCATAGGGCCTCACATACAAGCACCCTCACACTCACCCCCACACACTCACTCACACACTCTCACACTCACTCACACTCTCACTCACACTCTCACACACACACTCACACTCACTCATTTTCACTCACACACACTTACACTCACACTCTCCCTCACACACAGTCATTCACACGCACAAGCACACTCAACCACACTCACACACACACTCACACTCTTGTTCATAGTCACTCACATTCTCACTCACAAACTCACACTCACACACTCAATCCCATTCACACCCACACTCTTCCACTTTCACACTGATGCTCACATACACACTCACACTCGCACATTCACTCACACTGTCACTCTCACTCACAGACACTACACAGTCATTCATACACTCATTCACACACATTCACTAACTCTCAAAAACACACACACTCACACTCACTTTCACTTACACACACTCACACTCTTCCTCACACACTCACACTCACACACATGTACACTCACACACACTCACACTCTCACATTGTCACTCACAAACTCACACTCACACTCACACACCCAACTGCACTCACACTCACTCACACTTTCACTCACACTCACTCACACACACTCACACTCGCACACTCACTCACACTGTCACACTCAAAGACATTAACACTCAAGGTCACTCACACTCACCCTCCCTCACACTCTCACACACACTCACACTCATATTCAGTCACACTCACACTCACTGTCAGTCTCATAAACACACTCACACTCACTCACTTTCACTTACACACTAACTCTTATGCACACAATCTCACACTCACACACACATTCACACACATGCACACTCCCACACACATATACTCCCTCACACTCACACACTCACACTCTCACTAACAGTCACACACAATCTCACTCACAAACTGACACACTCACTCACACTCACCCTCACACACTCACACTCACTCACTCACACACTTACTCTCACTGTCGCACTCACAGGCACTAACCCTCATGGTCACTCACACTCATGCACACTCACACTCACACACAGTCACACTGACACAATTATACAAACTCACTCAAACACTGACATACACTCACAGTCACTCAAACACACACTCATGGTACTTTATTCTCCAGCAGGTATCTCACCATCCTTCCATCAAATCTCATGTTCCATTCAGGGGCCTTCTCTGTGATTTGTGGTAACATACCTGGCCCGAGATGCACCCTGGGTTCGAACCAGGGACTCCAGGATATCCAGGTACCAGCACAGGGTCTCATTGGAAAGTACTTTCGTCCATGGAGACCCAGGAAAACTTCCTGGCCACACGTTTCATTTTTGCTGACACATGTGCTCCACCTCCCCTCACTCCAACCTTACAATCCCTTCAGGAGCCTCTGGCCCTCTTTGTGGTACCCCTAACAGGCCCCATAGGCACCCTGGTTTTGAACCAAGGAACCCAGGGCGCCTGAGGGTCTTTCTGTCCATTTTGGAGTACCCTGTAGAGACCAAGATGCACCCTGATTTCAAAGAATGGACGCCACGGTCCCCAGGGACCAGTGTAGGGTGTAATATCAAGGCACTGTTGTCCGTGTGGGACCCAGGAATGCTTCTAAGTGGTGTAATTTTTCTTTTCCTTTTTCTGCCACAAGTGCACCTGCTCCCCTTCCATAAAGCTTACCTTCCCCTCTGGTGCCTTTTCCTTTTTCGGGTCACCCATAGTTTTACCAAGACACACCCTAGTTTTGAACCCTTTAGGACACAGACCCCGGGGTCCATTGCAGGGGCTGCCGGGATGGCACTTTCTTCCATGGGGGACAAAGAATGCTTCTCAATGGCCTGCTATTATTTTTTTGTTGTAATACCACAGCTAACCCAGCTCACAAACCCTCACACACTCACTCACTGACACTCACACAATCACTCACACTCACAGTGACTCACACACTCACAGAGTGAAACTCACACACACACACAAGCCATCTCTCACACACACACTCACACTCACTCACACACACTCACTCTCACTCACACTCACACTCACTCTCATTCACTCTCACTCACACTTGCAAACACACACACTCACACTCACTTTCACTCACACACACTCATACTCTCCCTCATGCACACTCACACTCACAAACACACACACCCACACTCACATTCACACCCATGCTCACTCACACTCAAACCACACACTCACACTCACTCACACACACACAAAAACTCGCACACTCACTCACATTGTCACACTCACAGACACTAACACTCACAGTCACTCAAACTCACATTTGCTCACCTTCACTCACTCTCACATTCACAAACACACTCACACTCACTCACTTACACACACTTACACTCACACTCTCTCATGCACACTCACACACACCCACACGCAAACTCAGCCAAACTCACTCTCTCACATTCACACACTCACACTCTCGCTCTCAGTCACTCACACACATTCTCACAAACTCATACACTCACTCATACACTCAACCCCACTCACACTCACACACTCACTCACACTTTCACTCATACCCTCACACACTCACTAACACACACACTCACACTGTCATTCACTCACACTGTCACACTCATTCACAGACACACTCATGGTCACTCACACTAACTCACAGTCACACACACTCTCACACTCACTGACACAAACTCACTCACACACACTCACACTCACGCTAACTCAACCTCACACTCACTCACCTTTTTTTTTTCTCTGACAGATGCCTCACCATCCCTTCCTCAAGCCTTATGTTCCAATCATTGGCCTTCTCTGTGATTTGTGTTACCCTACCTGGCCCGAGATGCACCCTGGATTCGATCCAGGTACATGAGCATCTCCTGGTACCAGCGCAGGGGCTCATGGGAAGGCACTTACGTCTGTGGAGACCCAGGAACACTTATTGGTGGTACATTTCATTTATTCTGCCAGATATGCCTCACTTTCCCTCACTCCAACCTTACAATCCCCTCAGGAACCTCCGACCCTCTTTGTGTTACCCCTAACAGGCCTGATAGGCACACACACTGCGTTCCAACCAGGGATCCCAGGGTGCCCACAGAACATTGCTGTGACTGATGGGAAGAATCTTTCATCCCCGAGGAGCCCAGCAATGCTCCTTGCTGGCATCTATTTTCTTGTCTTTCTGCCACAGGAGCCCCATATGCCCCCCTTCTAACCTCACCTTTCTCTCAGGGTCTTTCTGTTTTGGAGTATCCCTGCAGGGCCTGAGATGCACCCTGATTTCCAACCAGGGATGCCATGGTCCCCAGGGGACAGTGCAGGGTCTGATGTGAAGGTCCTGTTTTCCAGGTGGGACCCAGGAATGCTTCTAAGTAGTGCAATTTTCTTTTATTTTTCTGCCACAAGTGCAGCAACTCCCCTTACTCAAAGCTTAACTTCCCCTCTGCTGCCTCCTTACGTCTTTGATGCACCCATAGTGTTACCACAATGCATCCTGGTTTTGAGCCGGTTAGGCCACTGTCCCCAGTGCCCAGTGCAGGGGCTGTTGGGAAGGCACTTTCTTTCATGGGGGAGAAGGAATGCTTCTCGATGGCCCATTTTTACTTAATACCACAAGTAACCCAGCTCACAAACACTCACACATTCACTCACTCACACTCACACAATCATTCACACTCACAGTCACTTGCACTCACACATTCATGCTCTCACACACACAAGCACCCTCACACTCACACACACTCACACTCACACCCAACCACTCTCACTCACACTCTCACACTCACTCACACTCACTCATTTTCACTCACACACACACTCACCCTCTCCCTCACGAACACTTGCTCACACTCACAAACACTCACACACACACACACTCACACACACTCAGTCACACTCACACACTCACACTCTCACTCACAGTCACTCACATTCTTTCTCACAAACTCACACTCACACTCAACCCCATTGACACCTGAATTCTCATGCACACTTTCACTCACACTGTCACACACTCATACTCACTCACAAGCACAATCACACTGTCACTCTCACTCACAGACACTGACACTCACTGTCACTCACACTCACACTCAATCACACTCTCACTCACTCTTACTCACAAAAACACACACACTCACTCACTTTCATTTTCACACACTTACAATCATACTCTACCTCAAGCACACTCAAACATACTCACACACACACACTCACACTCACACACTCTCTCTCTCACAGTCACTCACACCAGAAAGAAGTTTTCTGAGAAAGTTCTTTGTGATGTGTGTATTCATCTCACAGAGATACACGACTTTTTTCATGGAACTGTTTGCTAACACTGTTTTTGTGGAATCTGCAAAGGCATATTTGGGAGCTCATTGAGATCTAAGGTGAAAAAGGAAATATCCTCACATAAAAACTAGAAAGAAACTTTCTGAGAAACTGTGTGTGATGTGTCAATTCATCTCACAAAGTTACACTGTTCTTTGCATTGGGCAGTTTGCTTACTCTTTTCTTGGAGTCTACAATCTGATATATCAGAGTGCATTGAAGCTTATGGTGACAAGGGAAATATCCTCAGAAAAAAGCTGCAAAGGAGCTTACTGAGAAACTGCTTTGTGATCTGTTAATTCATCACACAGAGTTACAGGATTCTTTTCATATAGCAGTTTGGTAGCACTGTTTTTAGGGAATCTGAGAAGGAATGTTTTGAATGGTGTTTAAACCTATGGAGACAAAGGAAATATCCTCAAAAAAATCTAGAAAGAACCTTTCTTAGAAAGTTCTTCATGATGTGTGAATTCCTCTCAAAGAGTTGCACTTTTGGGATCTCATTGAGACCTATAGTGAGTAAGAAAATATCCTGTCATAAAAATTAGAAAGAAGTTTTCTGAGAACCTGCTTTGTGATGTTTGAATTCATCTCACAGAGATACATTGTTCTTTTCATTCAGCAGTTAGCTAACACTGTTTTTGCGGAATCTGCAATAGGATATTTCGGAATGCATTGAAGCCTATGGTGACAAAGGAAATATCCTCAGATAAAAACCATAAAGAAGCTTTCTGAGAAACTGCTTTGTGATATTTGAATTCCTTTCACAGAGTTACACTGTTCTTTTCATTGAGTAGTTTGCTAACACTGTTTTCTTGGAATCTCCAATGGGATATTTCAGAATGCATTGAAGCCTAAGGGGACAAAGGAAATATACTCAGACAAAAACTAGAAAGACGTTTTCTGAGAAACTGCTTTGAGATTTGTGAATTCATCTCACAGAGCTACATGATTCTATTCATGGAACAGTTTGGTAGCACTGTTTCTTGTAAATCAGAGAAGGGATATTTTGGATCACATTGAAGCCTATGATGACAAAGGAAATATCCTCAGGTAAAAACTAGAAAGATATTTTCTGAGAACGTTTTTGTGAGAGTTACACCTTTCTCTTCATAAAACAGCTTGGTAACATGGTTTTTGGGGAATCTGAGAATGAATATTTGGATCACAATGAAGCCTATGGTGAAAAAGGAAATATCCTGAGATGAAATCTAGAAAGAAGCTTTCTGAGAAACTGTTGATAACACCATCTTACTGGAAACTGCAAAGAATATTTGGGAGCTCAATGAAACCTATGCAGTCAAAGGAAATATCCTCAGACAAAAGCCAAAAAGAAGCTTACTGAGGGACAGCTTTGTGATATGTGAATTGATCTCACAGAGTTACACTGTTCTTTTCATTGAGCAGTTTGCTAATACTGTTTTCTTGGTATCTGCAATGGGATATTTCTGATTGCATTGAGGCTTATAGGGACAAAGGAAATATCCTCAGACAAAAACCAGAAAGAAACTTTCTGAGAATCAACTAGGTGATTTTTGAATTCATCTCACAGAGTTACACCTTTCTTTTCATGGAGCAGTACGATAGCACTGTTTTTGGGGAATCTGAGAAGGGATATTTGGGATGTCTTTGAAGCTTATGGTGACAAAGGATATATCTTTCTTTTCATGAAGCAGTTTGGAAACATTGTTTTCATGGAATCTGCATATGGATATTTGGGATCGCATTTAATCTGCAATGGGATATTCAGGAGCACTTTGAGGAATATGGTGAAAAAGGAAATATGCTCAGAAAAAACTAAAAAAGAGTTTTTCTGTGAAGCATCTTTGTAATATGTGAACTCATGTCACAGAGTTACAACATTCTATTCAAGGAACAGTTTGATATCACTGTTTTTGAGGAATCTCAGAAGAGATATTTTGGGGCACTTTGAAGTCTTTCCTGAAGTATCCTCAGATAAAACTAGAAGTAACTTTTCTGGGAAACTACTTTATGATATGTGAATTCAACTGTAACAGAGAGAGTTACACTGTTGTTTTCATTGAGCAGTTTGATAACACTGTTTTCGTGGAATCTGCAATAGGATATTTCAGAGTGCATTGAAGCCTATGGCTACAAAGGAAATATCTTCAGACAAGAACCAAAAAGAATCTATCTCAGAAACTGCTTTGTGATGTATGAATTCATCTCATTGATTTATACCTTCCTTTTCATGGAGCAACTTGCTAACACTAAATTCGTGGTATCTGCAAAGGGATATTCACAAGCACCTTCTGGCTAATGTTGAAAAAGGTAACATTCTACAACAAAAACGAGAAAGAAGCTTTCTGAAAAACTGCTTTGTGATTTGTGAATTCACTTCACAGAGTTACACGATTCTTTTCATGGAGCAGTTTTGTGGCATTGTTTTGGGGGAATCTGAGAAGGGATATATTGGATCACATTGAAGTCTATGGTGACAAAGGAAATATCCTTAGTTAAAACCTGGAAAGAAACTTTCTGAGAAAGTTCTTTGTGATGTATTAATTCATCCCATATAGTTATACCTTTCTTTTCCTGGAGCAGCTTGCTAACAGTGTTTTCATGGAATCCGCAATGGGATATTCCGGAGTGCTTTAATGCCTATAGTGAAAAAGGGAATATCCTCAGATAAAAACTAGAAAGAAACTTTATGAGAAAAGTACTTTAGCTTGTTTCTAGTTTTTATCTGATGGTCTTTACTTTGTCACCATAGGCTTCTAGGCCATTCAAAATATCCCTCCTCAGATTCCCCAAAAACAGTGCTACCAAACTGCTCCATGAAAGCAGTGGTGTAACTCTGTGAGATGAATTCACCCATCATAAATGAAAAGAATAGAAAGTACTTTGTATGTGTGAATTCATCTCACAGAGTTACACTGTTCTTTGCATTGAGCAGTTTGCTTACACTGTTTTCTTGGAATCTGCATTCTGATATTTTGGAGCACATTGAAGCTTATGATGAAAACAGAAATATCCTCATATAAAAACTAGAAAGAAGCTTTCTGATAAATTGGTTTGTTATGTTTTAATTCATCTCGCACAGTTACATGATTCTTTTCATTGAGTAGGTTGGTAGCACTGTTTTTGGTGAATCTGAGAAGTGATATTTTGGATGGCATTTAAACCTACGGTGGCAAAGGAACTATTATCAGATAAAAACTAGAAAGAAGGTTTCTGAGAAAGTTCTCTGTGATGTGTGAATTCAACAAACAGAGTTACACTTTCCTTTTCATGGAGGAGTTTGCAAACACTGTTTTCGTGGAATCTGCAAAAGGGATATTTGTGACTGCTTTCTGAGAAAGTTCCTTGTGATGAGTGAATTCATCTCACAGAGTTATACCTTCCTTTCACGGAACAGTTTGCTAAAATTTTTGTTGTGGAATCTGCAAAGGGATATTTGGGAGTGTATTGAGGCCTATAGTGAAAAAGTAAATATGCTCAGATAAAAACTAGAAAGAAGCTTTTGAGAAAATGTCTTGTGATGTTTGAATTCGTCTCACAGAGCTACACTGTTCTTTTCATTGAGTAGTTAGATAACACTGTTTTCCTGGAATCTGCAATAGGATATTTCGGAGTACACTGTGGCCAATGGTGACAAAGGAAATTCTTTGTGATGTGTGAATTCATCTCACAGAGTTACACCTTTCTTTTCAAGGAACAGTTTCCTAACACAGTTGTCATGGAATCAGCAAAGGTATATTTGAGAGCGCATTGAGGCCTATAGTGAAAACTTAAATATCCTCAGATAAAAACGAGAAAGAAGCTTTCTGAGAAACTGCTTTGTTATGTGTTAATTCATCTCACAGAATTACATGATTGTTTTCATATGTTAGTTTTGTAGCACTGTTTTTGGGGAATCTGAGAAGGGATATTTTGGATAACCTTGAAGACTATGGTGACAGAGGAAATACTCTCAGATAAAAACTAGAAAGAAACTTTCTGAGAAAGTTCTTTGTGAAGAGTGAATTCATCTCACAGAGTTTCACTTTTGTTTTCAAGGAGCAGTTTGCTAACACTGTTTTCATGGAATCTGCAAAGGGATATATGCGAGTGCATTGAGGCCTAGGGTGCAAAACTAAATATCCTCAGATAAAAACTAGAAAGAAGCTTTCTAAGAGACTACTTTGTGGCATGAATTCATCTCATAGAGTTACACAACTCTTTTCATAGATCAGTTTGGTGGCATTGTTTTGGGGAAGTCGGAGAAGGGATAATATCAATCACATTGAAGCATATATTGAGAAAGGAAATATCCTCAGATAAAATCTAGAAAGAAACTTTCTGAGAAAGTTTTTTGTGATATGAGAATTCATCTCCCAGAGTTACACATTTCTTTTCCTGGAGCCGTTTGCTAACACTATTTTCATGGAATCTGCAAAGGGACATTTGGGAGTGCATTGAGGCCTATAGTGAAAAAGGAAATATCCTCAGACGAAAACCAGAAAGAATTTTTCTTAAAAACTGCTGCATGATATGTGTATTCACCTCACAGAGCTGCACCATTCTTTTCAATGAGCGGTTTGATAACACTTTTCTCGTGGATTTTGCAAGAGGATATTTGGGAGTGCAATGAAGCCTGTGGTGACAAAGGAAATATCCTCAGATAAAAACCAAAAACAAGCTTTCTGAGAAACTGCTTTGTAATGTGTGAATTCATCTCACAGAACTGCTCTGTTCTTTTCATTGAGCAGTTTGCTAACACTGTTTTCGTGGAATCTGCAATGGGATATTTCAGAGCGCATTAAAGCTTAAGGTGAGAAAGGAAATACCCTCATATAAAAACTAGAAATAAGCTTTCTGAGAAACCACTTTGTGATATGCAAATTCATCTCACAGAGCTACACTCTTTTATTCATTGTGCAGTTTGTTAACACTGTTTTCGTGGATTCTGCAATATGATATTTTGGAGCACACTGAAGCTTATGGTGATAAAGGAAATATCCTCAGACAAAAACTAGAAAGAAACTTTCTGACACACTTTTTGTGATTTTTGAATTCATCTCACAGAGTCACAGCTTTCTTTTCATGGAGAAGTTTGGTAACACTGTTTTTCTGGAATCTGCAAAGGGATATTTGGGAGCACATTGAGGCCTATGGTATAAAAGGAAGTATCCTCAGATAAAAATTGGAAAGAAGCTTTCTGAGAAACTGCTTTGTAATGTGTGAATTCATCTCACAGAGCTACACTGTTCTTTTCATTGAGCAGTTTGATAACACTGTTTTTGTGGAATTGGAAATAGGATATTTGGGAGAGCATTGAGGCCTATGGTGACAAAGGAAATACCCTTATACAAAAACTAGAAAAAAGCTTTCTGAGAAACTGCCTTGTGATTTCTGAATTCATCTCAGAGAGTTACATGATTCCTTTCATGGAGCAGTTTGGTAGCACTGTTTTTGGGGAATCTGAGAAGGGATATTTTGGTTTGCCTTTAAGTCTACGGTGACAGTGGAAATATCCTCAGATTAAAACTATAAAGAAGCATTCTGAGAAACTTCTTCAAGATGTGGAAATTCATCTCACAGTGTTACCACTTTCTTTTCATGAGCAGTATGCTAACATTGTTTTTGTGTAACCTACAAAGGTATAATTTGGAGGCCTACGGTGAAAAAGGAAATATCCTCAGATAAAAAATAGAAAGAAGTTTTCTGAGAAACGACTTTGTGATGTGTGAATTCATCTCACAGTGTTACACTGTTCTCTCCATTTAGCAGTCTGCTAACACTGTTGTCTTGAAACCTGCAATGGGATATTTCAGAGCACATTGAAGCTTATGGTGACATAGAAAATATCGTCATAAAAAACTAGAAAGAAGTTTTCTGAGAAATCACTTTGTGATACATGAGTTTATCTCACAGAGCTACACCGTTCTTTTCATTGAGCAGGTTGATAACACAATTTTCATAGGATCTGTGATAGGATATTTGGGAGTGCATTGAAGCCTATACTGACAAAGGAAACGTCCTCAGATAAAAAGGAAAAAGAAACTTTCTGAGAAACTGCTTTGTGATGTATGAATTCACCTCACAGATTGCACTGTTCTTTTCATTGAGCAGTATGCTAACACTGTTTTCTTGGAATCTGCAATGTGATATTATGGATCACATTGAAGCATATAGTGACAAACAAATTATCCTCAGATAAAAACTAGAAACAAAGTTTCTGACAAACCACTTTGAGTTGTGTTAATTCATCACACAGAGTTACACAGTTCTTTTCATGGATCAATTTTTTAGCACTGTTTTTGGGGAACCTGAGTAGGGATATTTTGGATAGCATTGAAGCCTAGGGTGACAAGAAATTATCCTCCGATAAAAACTAGAAAGAAGCTTTCTGAGAAAGGCTTTGGTGATGTGTGAATTCATCTCACAGAGTTACACCTTTGTTTTCATGGAGCAGTTTGCTAACACTGTATTCGTGGAATCTGCAAAGGGATATTTGGGACCACATTGAGGCCTATAGTGAAAAAAGAATTATTCTCAGATAAAAACTAGAAAGAAACTTTGTGAGAAACTGCTTTGTACTGTGTGAATTCATCTCACACAGATACAGTGTTCATTTAATGGAGCAGTTTGGTAGCAGTGTTTTTGGGGAATCTGAGAAGGGATATTTTGGATTGCATTGACACCTGTGGTGACAAAGGAAATATCCTCAGATAAAAAAGAAAAAGAAACTTTCTGAGAAACTGCTTTGTGATGTATGAATTCACCTCACAGAATTGCACTGTTCTTTTCATTGAGCAGTATGCTAACACTGTTTTCTTGGAATCTGCAATGTGATATTATGGATCACATTGAAGCATATAGTGACAAACAAATTATCCTCAGATAAAAACTAGAAAGAAGCTTTCTGAGAAACCACTTTGTGATGTGTTAATTCATCTCACAGAGTTACACAATTCTTTTCATGGATCAAATTTTTAGCACTGTTTTGGGGGAATCTGAGTAGGGATATTTTGGATAGCATTGAAGCCTAGGGTGACAAGAAATTATCCTCAGATAAAAACTAGAAAGAAGCTTTCTGAGAAAGGCTTTGGTGATGTCTGAATTCATCTCACAAAGTTACACCTTTGTTTTCATGGAGCAGCTTGCTAACACTGTTTTCGTGGAATCTGCAAAGGGATATTTGGGACTGCATTGAGGCCTATAGTGAGAAAAGAATTATTCTCAGTTAAAAACTAGAAAGAAACTTTATGAGGAGCTGCTTTGTTATGTGTGAATTCATCTCACAAAGATACAGTGTTCATTTCATGGAGCAGTTTGGTATCAGTGTTTTTGGGGAATCTGAGAAGGGATATTTTGGATCACATTGACTCCTATGGTGACAAAGGAAATATCCTCTGATAAAAAAGTAGAAAGAAGCTTTCTGAGAAAGTTCCTTGTGTTGTGTGAATTCATCTCACAGATTTACACCTTTCTTTTCATGGGTTCAGTTTGCTAACACTCTTTAAGTGACATCAACAAAAGGATATTTGGGAGCACATTGAGGCCTATGGTGAAAAAGAAGTATCCTCAGATAAAAACTAGAAAGAAGCTTTGTGAGAAACTGCTTTCAGATGCGTGAATTCATCTCACAGTGTTTCACTGTTCTTTTCAGTGAGCAGTTTGATAACACTGTTTTCTTGGAATCTGCAGTGGGATATTTGGAGCACATTGAAGCTTATGGTGACAAAGGAAATATCCTCAGATAAAAACTAGAAAGAAGCTTTCTGGGAAACTACTTTGTGATTTGTGAATTCATCTCACAGAGTTACATGATTCATTCCTTGGATCATTTTGTTAGCACTGTTTTGGGGGAATCTCAGAAGGGATATTTTGGGTCACATTGTAGCCTATGGTGACAAATTAAATATCCTCAGATAAAACTAAAAAGAAGCTCTATGAGAACCTGTTTTGTGATGTGTGAATTCACCTCACAGATTGCACTGTTCTTTTCATTGAGCAGTATGCTAACACTGTTTTCTTGGAATCTGCAATGTGATATTATGGATCACATTGAAGCATATAGTGACAAACAAATTATCCTCAGATAAAAACTAGAAACAAAGTTTCTGACAAACCACTTTGAGTTGTGTTAATTCATCACACAGAGTTACACAGTTCTTTTCATGGATCAATTTTTTAGCACTGTTTTTGGGGAACCTGAGTAGGGATATTTTGGATAGCATTGAAGCCTAGGGTGACAAGAAATTATCCTCCGATAAAAACTAGAAAGAAGCTTTCTGAGAAAGGCTTTGGTGATGTGTGAATTCATCTCACAGAGTTACACCTTTGTTTTCATGGAGCAGTTTGCTAACACTGTATTCGTGGAATCTGCAAAGGATATTTGGGACCACATTGAGGCCTATAGTGAAAAAGAATTATTCTCAGATAAAAACTAGAAAGAAACTTTCTGAGAAACTGCTTTGTACTGTGTGAATTCATCTCACAGAGTTACACTGTTCTTTTCATGGAGCAGTTTGGTAGCAGTGTTTTTGGGGAATCTGAGAAGGATATTTTGATTGCATTGACACCTGTGGTGACAAAGGAAATATCCTCTGATATAAAAGTAGAAAGAAGATTTCTGAGAATGTTCCTCATGTTGTGTAAATTCATGTGACAAATTTCAACCTTTCTTTTCATGGGTTCAGTTTGCTAACACTCTTTAAGTGACATCAACAAAAGGATATTTGGGAGCACATTGAGGCCTATGGTGAAAAAGAAGTATCCTCAGATAAAAACTAGAAAGAAGCTTTGTGAGAAACTGCTTTCAGATGCGTGAATTCATCTCAAAGTGTTTCACTGTTCTTTTCAGTGAGCAGTTTGATAACACTGTTTTCTTGGAATCTGCAGTGGGATATTTCGGAGCACATTGAAGCTTATGGTGACAAAGGATATAACCTCATACAAAAACTATAAAGAAGCTTTCTGGGAAACTACTTTGTGATTTGTGAATTCATCTCACAGAGTTACATGATTCATTCCTTGGATCATTTTGTTAGCACTGTTTTGGGGGAATCTCAGAAGGGATATTTTGGGTCACATTGTAGCCTATGGTGACAAATTAAATATCCTCAGATAAAACTAAAAAGAAGCTCTATGAGAACCTGTTTTGTGATGTGTGCATTCATTTCACAGAGTTACACGATTTTTTACCTGGAGCAGTTTGGTAGCACTGTTTTGGGGAATCTGAGAAGGATATTTTGGATTGCATTGAAGCTTATGGTGACAAAGGATATATCCTCAGATGAAAACCACAAAGAAGCTTTCTGAAAACTGCTTTGTGATGTGTGAATTCATCTCACAGAGTTATACCTTTCTTTTCATTGATCAGTTTGCTAATGCTGTTTTCTTGCAATCCACAAAGGGATATTTGGGATTGCCTTGAGGCCTATAGTGAATAAAGAAAAATCCTCAGTTAAAACTAGAAAGAAACTTTCTGAGAAACTGTTTTGTGATGTGTGAATTCATCTCACAGTGTTACACCATTCTTTTCATTGAGCAGTTTGAAAACCCTGTTGTCTTGGAATCTGCAATAGGATATTTGGGAGTGCATTGAAGCCTATGGTGACAAAGGAAATATCCTCAGATGAAAACCAGAAAGAAGCTTTCTGGGAAACTACTTTGTGATTTGTGAATTCATCTCACAGAGTTACATGATTCATTCCTTGGATCATTTTGTTAGCACTGTTTTGGGGGAATCTCAGAAGGGATATTTTGGGTCACATTGTAGCCTATGGTGACAAATTAAATATCCTCAGATAAAACTAAAAAGAAGCTCTATGAGAACCTGTTTTGTGATGTGTGCATTCATTTCACAGAGTTACACGATTTTTTACCTGGAGCAGCACGCTAACACCTTTTTCGAGGAATCTGAAAAGGGATATATGCGAGCACATTGAAGCCTATGGAGACAAAGGATATATCCTCAGATGAAAACCACAAAGAAGCTTTCTGAAAACTGCTTTGTGATGTGTGAATTCATCTCACAGAGTAAAACCATTGTTTTCATTGAGATGTTTGCTAACAATTTTTTCATAGAATCTGCAATGGGATATTCTAGAGAGCATTGAGGAATATGGAGATAAAGGAAACATCCTGTGATAAAAACTAGAAAGAAGCTTTCTGAGAAACTAGTTTCTGATGTGTGTATTCCCTTCACAGAGTTACACCTTTCTTTTCATGGAGCAGTTTGCTAACACTGTTTTCATGGAATCTGCAAAGGGATATTTGGAAAGGCATTGATGCCTATAGTGAAAAAGGAAATATCCTCAGATAAAAACTAGAAAGAAGTTTTCTGAGAAACTGCTTTGTGATGTGTGAATTCATCTCACAGAGTTACACTGTTCTTTTCATTGAGCAGTTTGATAACACTGTTTTCTTGGAATCTGCAATAGGATATTTGGGAGTGCATTGAAGCCTATGGTGACAAAGGAAATATCCTCAGATAAAAAGTAGAAAGAAGCTTTCTGAGAAACTGCCTTGTGATGTGTTAACTCGTCTCACAGAGGTATATGATTCTATTCATGGAGCAGTTTGGTAGCACTCTTTTTAGGGAATCTGAGAAGGGATATTTTGGATCATTTTGAAGCCAATGGTGACAAAGGAAATATCCTCATTTACAAACTAGAAAGAAGCTTTCTGAGAAAGTTCTTCATGATGTGTGAATTCACCTCACAGGGTTATACCTTTCTTTTCATGAAGCAGTTTGCTAACACTGTTTTCATGGAACTTTCAGAGGGTTATTTGCGAGTGCATTGAGTCCTATGGTTAAAAAGGATTTATCCTCAGATAAAAACTAGAAAGAAGCTTTCTGTGAAACTGCTTTGTGACGTGTGAATTCATCTCACGGAGTTACACCATTGTTTCATTTGAGAAGTTTGGTAACAATTTTTTCGTTTAAATTGCAATGGGATATTCCAGAGAGCATTGAGAAATATTGAGATAAAGGAAACATCCTGTGATAAAAACTAGAAAGAAGCTTTCTGAGAAACTGGTTTCTGATGTGTGTATTCCCCTAACAGAGTTACACCTTTCTTTTCAAGGAGCAGTTTGCTAACACTGTTTTCGTGGAATCTGCAATAGGATATTTGGGAGTGCATTGAAGCCTATGGTGACAAAGGAAATATCCTCAGATAAAACCAAAAGAAGCTTTCTGAGAAACTGCTTTGTGATGTGTGAATTCATCTCACAGAGTTACATGATTCTTTTCATGGAGCAGTTTGGTAGCACTGTTTTTGGAATCTGAGAAGGATATTTTGGATCATTTTGAAGCCTATGGTGACAAAGGAAATATCCTCAGATAAAAACTAGAAAGAAGCTTTCTGAGAAAGTTCTTCATGATGTGTGAATTCACCTCACAGAGTTACACCTTTCTTTTCATGGAGCAGTTTGCTAACACTGTTTTCATGGAATCTGCAAAGGATATTTGGGAGTGCATTGAGGCCTATGGTGATAAAGGAAATATCCTCAGATAAAAACTAGAAGAAGCTTTCTGAGAAACTGCTTTGTGACGTGTGAATTCATCTCACGGAGTTACACCATTGTTTCATTGAGAAGTTTGGTAACAATTTTTTCGTTTAAATTGCAATGGGATATTTCAGAGTGCATTGTAGCTTATGGTGACAAAGGAAATATCCTCAGATAAAAACTAGAAAGAAGCTTTCTGAGAAACTGGTTTCTGATGTGTGTATTCCCCTAACAGAGTTACACCTTTCTTTTCAAGGAGCAGTTTGCTAACACTGTTTTCGTGGAATCTGCAAAGGGATATTTGGAAATGCATTCATGCCTATAGTGAAAAAGGAAATACCCTCAGATAAAAACTAGAAAGAAACTTTCTGAGAAACTGCTTTGTGATATGTCAATTCATCTCACAGAGTTACACTGTTCTTTTCACTGAGCAGTTTGCTAACACTGTTTTCTTAGAATTTGCAATGAGGTATTTTTGGGGAGTCTGAGAAGTGATATTTTGGAGTGCATTGAAGTATATGGTATAAATGCAATATCCTCAGACAAAAACCAAAAAGAAGCTTTCTGGGAAAGTGCTTTGTGATGTGTGAATTCATCTCACAGATTTACAGCGTTCTTGTCATGGAGGAGTTTACTAACACTATTTTTGTGGAATCTGCAAAGGATATTTTGGATTGCATTGAAGCTTATGGTGATAAAGGAAATATCCTCAGATAAAACCAAAAGCAGCTTTCTGAGAAACTACTTTGTGATGTGTGAATTCATCTCACAGAGTTACAGTATTCTTTTCACTGAGCAGTTTGCTAACACTGTTTTCATGGAATCTACAAAGGGATATTTGGGAGTGAGTTGAGGCCTATGGTGAAAAAGGAAATATCCTCAGATAAAAACTAGAAAGAAGCTTTGTAAGAAACTACTTTGTTATTTGTGACTTCGTCTCACAGAGATACACGATTCTTTTCATATAGCAGTTTTGTAGCACTGTTATTGGGGAATCTGAGAAGGGATATTTTGGATGGCATTGAAGCCAATGGTGACAAAAGAAATATCCTCAGATAGAAACTAGAAAGAAGCTTTCTGAGGAAGTTCTTTGTGATGTGTGAATTCATCTCAGAGAGTTACACATTTTTTCATGGAGCAGATGCTAACACTGTTTTCATGGAATCTGCAATAGGATATTTGGGAGCACCTCGAAGCCTATAGTGACAATGGAAATACCCTCATATAAAAACTAGAAAGAAGCTTTCTGGGAAAGTGCTTTGTGATGTGTGAATTCATCTCACAGATTTACAGCGTTCTTGTCATGGAGGAGTTTACTAACACTATTTTTGTGGAATCTGCAAAGGGATATTCCTGTGTTCCTTGAGGAATATGGTGAAAAAGTAAATATCATCAGATAAAAACCAAAAAGCAGCTTTCTGAGAAACTACTTTGTGATGTGTGAATTCATCACCCAGAGTTACAGTATTCTTTTCACTGAGCCATTTGGTAACACTGTTTTCTTGGAATCTTCAATGGGATATTTCAGAGTGCATTGTAGCTTATGGTGACAAAGGAAATTTCCTCAGACAAAAACTAGAAAGAAGCTTTCTGTGTAACTGATTTGTTATTTGTTAATTCATCTCACAGAGTTACACCTTTCTTTTCATGAAGCAGTTTGCTAACACTGTTTTGTGGAATCTGCAAAGGATATTTGGGAGCACATTGAGGCCTATGGTGAAAAAGGAAATATCCTCAGATAAAAACTAGAAAGAAGCT
>JAKFHT010001173.1:0-35678 GCA_023783455.1 Erythrocebus patas
GTTCTTGTGGAATTGGTGAAGTGATATTTGGAAGCCAATAGAGGGCAATGGTGAAAAGGAAATATCTTCCGTTAAAAACTGGAAAGAAGCTTTCTGAGAAACTGCTTTGTGTTCTGTTAATTCATCTCACAGAGTTACAGCTTTCACCTTCAAGAAGCCTTTCTAAGACTGTTCTTGTGGAATTGGCAAAGTGATATTTGGAAGCCCATAGAGGGCTATGGTGATAAAGGAAATATCTTCGTTAAAAACTGGAAAGAAGCTTTCTGAGAAACTGCTTTGTGTTCTGATAATTCATCTAACAGAGTTACATCTTTCACTTCAAGAAGCCTTTCGCTAAGGCTATTCTTGTGGAGTTGGCAAAGTGATATTTGAAGCCCATAGAGGGCTATGGTGAAAAGGAAATATCTTCCATTAAAAACTGGAAAGAAGCTTGAGAAACTGCTTTGTGTTCTGTTAATTCATCTCACAGAGTTACATCTTTCCCTTCAAGAAGCCTGTCGCTAAGTCTGTTTTGTGGAATTGGCAAAGTGATATTTGGAAGCCCATAGAGGGCAATGGTGAAAAGGAAATATCTTCCGTTAAAAACTGGAAAGAAGCTTTCTGAGAAACTGCTTTGTGTTCTGTTAATTCATCTCACAGAGTTACATCTTTCCTTCAAGAATCCTTTTCCTAAGGCTGTTCTTGTGGAATTGGCAAAGTGATATTTGGAAGCCCATAGAGGGCTATGGTGAAAAAGGAAATATCTTCCGTTAAAAACTGGAAAGAAACTTTCTGAAAAACTGTTTTGTGTTCTGTTAATTCATCTGACAGAGTTACAGCTTTCCTTTCAAGAAGCCTTTCCCTAATGCTGTTCTTGTGGAATTGGCAAAGTGATATTTGGAAGCCCATAGAGGGCTATGGTGAAAAAGGAAATATCTTCCATTAAAAACTGGAAAGAAGCTTTCTGAGAAACTGCTTTGTGTTCTGTTAATTCATCTCACAGAGTTACAGCTTTCACGTCAAGAAGCCTTTCTCTAAGACTGTTCTTGTGGAATTGGTGAAGTGATATTTGGAAGCCCATAGAAGGCTATGGTGAAAAAGGAAACATCTTGCGTTAAAAACTGGAAAGAAGCTTGCTGAGAAACTGCTTTGTGTTCTGTTAATTCATCTCACAGAGTTACATCTTTCCCCTCAAGAAGCCTTTCACTAAGCCTTTTCGTGTGGAATTGGCAAAGTGATATTTGGAAGCCCATAGAGGGCTATGGTGAAAAAGGAAATATATTCCATTAAAAACTGGAAAGAAGTTTTCTGAGAAACTGCTTTGTGTTCTGTTAATTCATCTCACAGAGTTACATCTTTCCCTTCAAGAAGCCTGTCGCTAAGTCTGTTTTTGTGGAATTGGCAAAGTGATATTTGGAAGCCCCTAGAGGGCAATGGTGAAAAAGGAAATATCTTCCGTTAAAAACTGGAAAGAAGCTTTCTGAGAAACTGCTTTGTGTTTTGTTAATTCATCTCACAGAGTTACGCCTTTCCCTTCAAGAAGCCTTTCGCTAAGTCTGTTCTTGTGGAATTGGCAAAGTGATATTTGGAAGCCCATAGAGGCTATGGTGAAAAGGAAATATCTTCCGTTAAAAACTGGAAAGAAGCTTTCTGAGAAACTGCTTTGTGTTCTGTTAATTCATCTCACAGAGTTACAGCTTTCACCTCAAGAAGCCTTTCTCTAAGACTGTTCTTGTGGAATTAGCAAAGTGATATTTGGAAGCCCATAGAGGGCTATGGTGAAAAAGGAAATATCTTCCGTTAAAAACTGGAAAGAAGCTTTCTGAGAAACAGCTTTCTGTTCTGATAATTCATCTCACAGAGTTACAGCTTTCCCTTCAATAAGTCTTTTGCTAAGGCTGTTCTTGTGGAATTGGCAAAGTGATATTTGGAAGCCCATAGAGGGCTATGGTGAAAAAGGAAATATCTTCCGTTAAAAACTGGAAAGAAGCTTTCTGAGAAACTGCTTTGTGTTCTGTTAATTCATCTCACAGAGTTACATCTTTCCCTTCAAGAAGCCTGTCGCTAAGTCTGTTCTTGTGGAATTGGCAAAGTGATATTTGGAAGCCCATAGAGGGCAATGGTGAAAAAGGAAATATCTTCCGTTAAAAACTGGAAAGAAGCTTTAAGAGAAAATGCTTTGTGTTCTGTTAATTCATCTCACAGAGTTACACCTTTCCCTTCAAGAAGCCTTTCGCTAAGGCTGTTCTTGTGGAATTGGCAAAGTGATATTTGGAAGCCCTTAGAGGGCTAAGGTGATAAAGGAAATATCTTCCGTTAAAAACTGGAAAGAAGCTTTCTGAGAAACTGCTTTGTGTTCTGTTAATTCATCTCACAGAGTTACAGCTTTCTCCTCAAGAAGCCTTTCTCTAAGACTGTTCTTGTGGAATTGGCAAAGTGATATTTGGAAGCCCATAGAGGGCTATGGTGATAAAGGAAATATCTTCGGTTAAAAACTGGAAAGAAGCTTTCTGAGAAACTGCTTTGTGTTCTGATAATTCATCTAACAGAGTTACATCTTTCCCTTCAAGAAGCCTTTCCCTAAGGCTGTTCTTGTGGAATTGGCAAAGTGATATTTGAAGCCCTTAGAGGGCTATGGTGAAAAAGGAAATATCTTCCGTTAAAAACTGGAAAGAAGCTTTCTGAGAAACTGCTTTGTGTTCTGATAATTCATCTCACAGAGTTACAGCTTTCCCTTCAAGAAGCCTTCCGCCAATGCTGTTCTTGTGGAATTGCCAAAGTGATATTTGGACGCTCACAGAAGTCTATGGTGAAAAAGGAAATATCTTCCGTTAAATACTGGAAGGAAGCTTTCTGAGAAACTGCTTTGTGTTCTGTTCATTCATCTCACAGAGTTACAGCTTTCCTCAAGAAGCCTTTCGCTAATGCTGTTCTTGTGGAATTGCAAAGTGATATTTGGAAGCCACAGAAGTCTATGGTGAAAAAGGAAATATCTTCCGTTAAATACTGGAAGGAAGCTTTCTGAGAAACTGCTTTGTGTTCTGTTAATTCATCTCACAGAGTTACAGCTTTCCCCTCAAGAAAAGTTTCTCGAAGACTGTTCTTGTGGAATTGGCAAAGTGATATTTGGAAGCCCATAGAGGGCTATGTTGAAAAAGGAAATATCTTCCATTAAAAACTGGAAAGAAGCTTTCTGAGAAACTACTTTGTGTTCTGTTAGTTCATCTCACAGAGTTACATCTTTCCCTTCAAGAAGTCTGTCGCTAAGTCTGTTCTTGTGGAATCGGCAAAGTGACATTTGGAAGCCCATAGTGGTCAATGATGAAAAAGGATATATGTTCCATCAAAAACTGGAAAGAAGCTTTCTGAGAAGCTGCTTTGTGTTCTGTTAATTCATCTCACAGAGTTAGAGCTTTCCCTTCAAGAAGCCTTTCACTAAGGCTGTTCTTGTGGAATTGGCAAAGTGATATTTGGATGCCCATAGAGGGCTATGTTGAAAAAGGAAATATCTCCCGTTAAAAACTGGAAAGAAGCTTTCTGAGAAACTGCTTTGTGTTCTGTTAATTCATCTCACAGAGTTACAGCTTTCACCTCAAGAAGCCTTTCTCTAATACTGTTCTTGTGGAATTGGCAAAGTGATATTTGGGAGCCCATAGAGGGTTATGGTGAAAAAGCAAATATCTTCCACTAAAAACTGGAAAGAAGCTTTCTGAGAAACTGCTTTGTGTTCTGTTAATTCATCTCACAGAGTTACATCTTTCCCTTCAAGAATCCTTTTCCTAAGGCTGTTCTTGTGGAATTGGCAAAGTGATATTTGGAAGCCCATAGAGGGCTATGGTGAAAAAGGAAATATCTTCCGTTAAAAACTGGAAAGAAACTTTCTGAGAAACTGTTTTGTGTTCTGTTAATTCATCTGACAGAGTTACAGCTTTCCTTTCAAGAAGCCTTTCCCTAATGCTGTTCTTGTGGAATTGGCAAAGTGATATTTGGAGGCCCATAGAGGGCTATGGTGAAAAAGGAAATATCTTCCATTAAAAACTGGAAAGAAGCTTTCTGAGAAACTGCTTTGTGTTCTGTTAATTCATCTCACAGAGTTACAGCTTTCACGTCAAGAAGCCTTTCTCTAAGACTGTTCTTGTGGAATTGGTGAAGTGATATTTGGAAGCCCATAGAAGGCTATGGTGAAAAAGGAAACATCTTGCGTTAAAAACTGGAAAGAAGCTTGTTGAGAAACTGCTTTGTGTTCTGTTAATTCATCTCACAGAGTTACATCTTTCCCCTCAAGAAGCCTTTCACTAAGCCTTTTCGTGTGGAATTGGCAAAGTGATATTTGGAAGCCCATAGAGGGCTATGGTGAAAAAGGAAATATATTCCATTAAAAACTGGAAAGAAGCTTTCTGAGAAACTGCTTTGTGTTCTGTTAATTCATCTCACAGAGTTACATCTTTCCCTTCAAGAAGCCTGTCGCTAAGTCTGTTTTTGTGGAATTGGCAAAGTGATATTTGGAAGCCCCTAGAGGGTAAAGGTGAAAAAGGAAATATCTTCCGTTAAAAACTGAAAAGAAGCTTTCTGAGAAACTGCTTTGTGTTTTGTTAATTCATCTAACAGAGTTACGCCTTTCCCTTCAAGAAGCCTTTCGCTAAGTCTGTTCTTGTGGAATTGGCAAAGTGATATTTGGAAGTCCATAGAGGGCTATGGTGAAAAAGGAAATATCTTCCGTTAGAAACTGCAAAGAAGCTTTCTACGAAACTGCTTTGTGTTCCGTTAATTCATCTCACGGAGTTACAGCTTTCACCTCAAGAAGCCTTTCTCTAAGACTGTTCTTGTGGAGTTTGCAAAGTGATATTTGGAAGCCCATAGAGGGCTATGGTATAAAAGGAAATATCTTCGGTTAAAAACTGGAAAGAAGCTTTCTGAGAAAGAGCTTTCTGTTCTGATAATTCATCTCACAGAGTTACAGCTTTCCCTTCAATAAGTCTTTTGCTAAGGCTGTTCTTGTGGAATTGGCAAAGTGATATTTGGAAGCCCATAGATGGCTATGGTGAAAAAGGAAATATCTTCCGTTAAAAACTGGAAAGAACCTTTCTGAGAAACTGCTTTGTTTTCTGTTAATTCATCTCACAGAGTTACATCTTTCCCTTCAAGAAGCCTGTCGCTAAGTCTGTTCTTGTGGAATTGGCAAAGTGATATTTGGAAGCCCATAGAGGGCAATGGTGAAAAAGGAAATATCTTCCGTTAAAAACTGGAAAGAAGCTTTAAGAGAAAATGCTTTGTGTTCTGTTAATTCATCTCACAGAGTTACACCTTTCCCTTCAAGAAGCCTTTCGCTAAGGCTGTTCTTGTGGAATTGGCAAAGTGATATTTGGAAGCCCTTAGAGGGCTATGGTGAAAAAGGAAATATCTTCCGTTAAAAACTGGAAAGAAGCTTTCTGAGAAACTGCTTTGTGTTCTGTTAATTCATCTCACAGAGTTACAGCTTTCTCCTCAAGAAGCCTTTCTCTAAGACTGTTCTTGTGGAATTGGCAAACTGAAATTTGGAAGCCCACAGAGGGCTATGGTGATAAAGGAAATATCTTCGGTTAAAAACTGGAAAGAAGCTTCCTGAGAAACTGCTTTGTGTTCTGATAATTCATCTAACAGAGTTACATCTTTCCCTTCAAGAAGCCTTTCCCTAAGGCTGTTCTTGTGGAATTGGCAAAGTGATAATTGGAATCCCACAGAGGGCTATGGCGAAAAAGGAAATATCTTCCGTTAAAAACTGGAAAGAAGCTTTCTGAGAAACTGCTTTGTGTTCTGATAATTCATCTCACAGAGTTACAGCTTTCCCTTCCAGAAGCCTTCCGCCAATGCTGTTCTTGTGGAATTGCCAAAGTGATATTTGGACGCTCACAGAAGTCTATGGTGAAAAAGGAAATATCTTCCGTTAAATACTGGAAGGAAGCTTTCTGAGAAACTGCTTTGTGTTCTGTTAATTCATCTCACAGAGTTACAGCTTTCCCCTCAAGAAAAGTTTCTCGAAGACTGTTCTTGTGGAATTGGCAAAGTGATATTTGGAAGCCCATAGAGGGCTATGTTGAAAAAGGAAATATCTTCCATTAAAAACTGGAAAGAAGCTTTCTGAGAAACTACTTTGTGTTCTGTTAGTTCATCTCACAGAGTTACATCTTTCCCTTCAAGAAGTCTGTCGCTAAGTCTGTTCTTGTGGAATCGGCAAAGTGATA
This sequence comes from Erythrocebus patas, assembly GCA_023783455.1. Lineage (NCBI taxonomy): Eukaryota > Metazoa > Chordata > Mammalia > Primates > Cercopithecidae > Erythrocebus > Erythrocebus patas. Next base: position 6,201 of record JAKFHT010001173.1, read on the forward strand.
TTTGGAAGCCCATAGAGGGCAATGGTGAAGAAGGAAATATCTTCCGTCGAAAACTGGAAAGAAGCTTTCTGAGAAGCTGCTTTGTGTTCTGTTAATTCATCTCACAGAGTTACAGCTTTCCCTTCAAGAAGCCTTTCACTAAGGCTGTTCTTGTGGAATTGGCAAAGTGATATTTGGAAGCCCATAGAGGGCTATGGTGAAAAAGGAAATATCTTCCGTTAAAAACTGGAAAGAAGCTTTCTGAGAAACTGCTTTGTGTTCTGTTAATTCATCTCACAGAGTTACAGCTTTCACCTCAAGAAGCCTTTCTCTAAGACTGTTCTTGTGGAATTGGCAAAGTGATATTTGGAAGCCCATAGAGGGTTATGGTGAAAAAGCAAATATCTTCCATTAAAAACTGGAAAGAAGCTTTCTGAGAAACTGCTTTGTGTTCTGTTAATTCATCTCACAGAGTTACATCTTTCCCTTCAAGAAGACTGTCGCTAAGTCTGTTCTTGTGGAATTGGCAAAATGATATTTGGAAGCCCATAGAGGGCAATGGTGAAAAAGGAAATATCTTCCGTTAAAAACTGGAAAGAAGCTTTCTGAGAAACTGCTTTGTGTTCTGTTAATTCATCTCACAGAATTTCAGATTTCCCCTCAAGAAGCCTTTCTCTAAGACTGTTCCTGTGGAATTGGCAAAGGGGTATTAGGAAGCCCATAGAGGGCTATGGTGAAAAAGGAAATATCTTCCGTTAAAAACTGGAAAGAAGCTTTCTGAGAAACTGCTTTGTGTTCTGTTAATTCATCTCACAGAGTTACATCTTTCCCTTCAAGAAGCCTTTCGCTAAGGCTGTTCTTTTGGAATTGGCAAAGTGATATTTGGAAGCCCATAGAGGGCTATGGTGAAAAAGGAAATATCTTACTTTAGAATCTGGAAAGAAGCTTTCTGAGAAACTGCTTTGTGTTCTGATAATTCATCTCACAGAGTTACATCTCTCCCTTCAAGAAGCCTTTCGCTAAGGCTGTTCTTGTGGAATTGGCAAAGTGATATTTGGAAGCCCATAGAGGCTATGGTGAAAAGGAAATATCTTCGGTTAAAAACTGGAAAGAAGCTTTCTGAGAAACTGCTTTGTGTTCTGTTAATTCATCTCACAGAGTTACAGCTTTAACCTCAAGAAGCCTTTCTCTAAGAATGTTCTTGTGGAATATGCAAAGTCATATTGGAGCCCATAGAGGGCTATGGTGAAAAAGGAAATATCTTTCTTTAAAAACTGGAAAGAAGCTTTCTGAGAAACTGCTTTGTGTTCTGTTAATTCATCTCACAGAGTTACATCTTTCCCTTCAAGAAGCCTTTCGCTAAGGCTGTTCTTTTGGAATTGGCAAAGTGATATTTGGAAGCCCATAGAGGGCTATGGTGAAAAAGGAAATATCTTACTTTAGAATCTGGAAAGAAGCTTTCTGAGAAACTGCTTTGTGTTCTGATAATTCATCTCACAGAGTTACATCTCTCCCTTCAAGAAGCCTTTCGCTAAGGCTGTTCTTGTGGAATTGGCAAAGTGATATTTGGAAACCCATAGAGGGCTATGGTGAAAAAGGAAATATCTTCGCTTAAAAACTGGAAAGAAGCTTTCTGAGAAACTGCTTTGTGTTCTGTTAATTCATCTCACAGAGTTACAGCTTTAACCTCAAGAAGCCTTTCTCTAAGAATGTTCTTGTGGAATATGCAAAGTCATATTCGGGAGCCCATAGAGGGCTATGGTGAAAAAGGAAATATCTTTCTTTAAAAACTGGAAAGAAGCTTTCTAAGAAACTGCTTTGTGTTCTGTTAATTCATCTGACAGAGTTACATCTTTCCCTTCAATAAGCCTTTCGCTAAGGCTGTTCTTGTGGAATTGGCAAAGTGATATTTGGAAGCCCATAGAGGGCTATGGTGAAAAAGGAAACACCTTCGGTTAAAAACTGGAAAGAAGCTTTCTGAGAAACTTCTTTGGGTTCTGTTAATTCATCTCACAGAGTAACAGCTTTCCCTTCAAGAAGCCTTTCGCTAATGCTGTTCTTGTGGAATTGGCAAAGTGATATTTGGAAGCCCTTAGAGGGCTACGGTGAAAAAGAAATACCTTCCGTTAAATACTGGAAAGAAGCTTTCTGAGAAACTGCTTTGTGTTCTGTTAATTCATCTCACAGATTTACGCCTTTCCCTCAAGAAGCCTTTCGCTAAGTCTGTTCTTGTGGAATTGGCAAAGTGATATTTGGAAGCCCATAGAGGGCTATGGAGAAAAAGGAAATATCTTCCATTAAAAACTGGAAAGAAGCTTTCTGAGAAACTGCTTTGTGTTCTGTTAATTCATCTCACAGAGTTACATATTTCCCTTCAAGAAGCCTGTCGCTAAGTCTGTTCTTGTGGAATTGGCAAAGTGATATTTGGAAGCCCATAGAGGGCAATGGTGAAAAAGGAAATATCTTCGGTTAAAAACTGGAAAGAAGCTTTCTGAGAAACTGCTTTGTGTTCTGTTAATTCATCTCACAGAGTAACAGCTTTCCCTTCAAGAAGCCTTTCGCTAATGCTGTTCTTGTGGAATTGGCAAAGTGATATTTGCAAGCCCTTAGAGGGCTATGGTGAAAAAGAAATACCTTCCGTTAAATACTGGATAGAAGCTTTCTGAGAAACTGCTTTGTGTTCTGTTAATTCATCTCACAGAGTTACGCCTTTCCCTTCAAGAAGCCTTTCGCTAAGTCTGTTCTTGTGGAATTGGCAAAGTGATATTTGGAAGCCCATAGAGGGCTATGGAGAAAAAGGAAATATCTTCCTTTAAAAACTGGAAAGAAGCTTTCTGAGAAACTGCTTCGTGTTCTGATAATTCATCTCACAGAGTTACTTCTTTCCCTTCAAGAAGCCTTTCGCTAATGCTGTTCTCCTGGAATTGGCAAAGTGATATTTGGAAGCCCATAGAGGGCTATGGTGGAAAAGGAAATATCTTCCGTTAAAACTGGAAAGAAGCTTTCTGAGAAACTGCTTTGTGTTCTGTAAATTCATCTCACAGAGTTACAGCTTTCCCCTCAAGAAGCCTTTCTCGAAGACTGTTCTTGTGGAATTCGCAAAGTGATATTTGGAAGCCCATAGAGGGCTATGGTGAAAAAGGAAATATCTTCGGTTAAAAACTGGAAAGAAGCTTTCTGAGAAACTGCTTTGTGTTCTGTTAATTCATCTCACAGTGTTACATCTTTCCCTTCAAGAAGCCTTTCGCTAAGGTTGTTCTTGTGGAATTGGCAAAGTGATATTTTGAAGCCCATAAAGGGCTATGGTGAAAAAGGAAATATCTTCCATTAAAAACTGGAAAGAAGCTTTCTGAGAAACTGCTTTGTGTTCTGTTAATTCATCTCACAGAGTTACATCTTTCCCTTCAAGAAGCCTGTCGCTAAGTCTGTTCTTGTGGAATTGGCAAAGTGATATTTGGAAGCCCATAGAGGGCAATGGTGAAAAAGGAAATATCTTCCGTTAAAAACTGGAAAGAAGCTTTCTGAGAAACTGCTTTGTGTTCTGTTAATTCCTCTCACAGAGTTACGCCTTTCCCTTCAAGAAGCCTTTCGCTAAGTCTGTTCTTGTGGAATTGGCAAAGTGATATTTGGAAGCCCCTAGAGGGCAATGGTGAAAAAGGAAATATCTTCCGTTAAAAACTGGAAAGAAGCTTTCTGAGAAACTGCTTTGTGTTCTGTTAATTCATCTCACAGAGTTACAGCTTTCCCTTCAAGAAGCCTTTCGCTAAGTCTGTTCTTGTGGAATTGGCAAAGTGATATTTGGAAGCCCATAGAGATATGGTGAAAAAGGAAATATCTTCCGTTAGAAACTGCAAAGAAGCTTTCTGCGAAACTGCTTTGTGTTCCGTTAATTCATCTCACAGAGTTACAGCTTTCCCCTCAAGAAGCCTTTCTCTCAGACTGTTCTTGTGGAGTTCGGAAAGTGATATTTGGAAGCCCATAGAGGACTATGGTGAAAAAGGAAATATCTTCCTTTAAAAACTGGAAAGAAGCTTTCTGAGAAACTGCTTTGTGTTCTGATAATTCATCTCACAGAGTTACAGCTTTCACCTCAAGAAGCCTTTCTCTAAGACTGTTCTTGTGGAGTTCGGAAAGTGATATTTGGAAGCCCATAGAGGACTATGGTGAAAAAGGAAATATCTTCCTTTAAAAACTGGAAAGAAGCTTTCTGAGAAACTGCTTTGTGTTCTGATAATTCATCTCACAGAGTTACAGCTTTCACCTCAAGAAGCCTTTCTCTAAGACTGTTCTTGTGGAATTGGCGAAGTGATATTTAGAAGCCCATAGAGGGCTATGGGGAAAAAGAAAATATCTTCCTTTAAAAACTGGAAAGAAGCTTTCTGACAAACCTCTTTGTGTTCTGAAAATTCATCTCACAGAGTTACATCTTTCACTTCAAGGAGCCTTCCGCTAATGCTGTTCTTGTGGAATTGGCAAAGTGATATTTGGAAGCCCATAGAGGGCTATGGTGAAAAAGGAAATATCTTCCATTAAATACTGGAAAGAAGCTTTCTAAGAAACTGCTTTGTGTTCTGTTAATTTATCTCACAGGGTTACAGCTTTCACCTCAAGAAGCCTTTCTCTAAGACTGTTCTTGTGGAATTCCCAAAGTGATATTTGGAAGCCCATAGAGGGCTATGTTGAAAAAGGAAATATCTTCCGTTAAAAACTGGAAAGAAGCTTTCTGAGAAACTGCTTTGTTTTTTGTTAATTCATCTCACAGAGTTACATCTTTCCCTTCAAGAAGCCTGTCGCTAAGTCTGTTCTTGTGGAATTGGCAAAGTGATATTTGGAGGCTCATAGAGGCTATGGTGAAAAGGAAATATCTTCCGTTAAATACTGGAAAGAAGCTTTCTGAGAAACTGCTTTGTGTTTTGTAAATTCATCTCACAGAGTTACAGCTTTCCCCTCAAGATGCCTTTCGCTAAGGCTGTTCTTTTGGAATTGGCAAAGTGATATTTGGAAGCCCATAGAGGGCTATGGTGAAAAGGAAATATCTTCCATTAAAAACTGGAAAGAAGCTTTCTGAGAAACTGCTTTGTGTTCTGTTAATTCATCTCACAGAGTTACATCTTTCCTTCAAGAAGCCTGTCGCTAAGTCTGTTCTTGTGGAATTGGCAAAGTGATATTTGGAAGCCCATAGAGGCTATGGTGAAAAGGAAATATCTTCCGTTAAAAACTGGAAAGAAGCTTTCTGAGAAACTGCTTTGTGTTCTGTTAATTCATCTCACAGAGTTACAGCTTTCACCTCAAGAAGCCTTTCTCTAAGGCTGTTCTTGTGGAATTTGCAAAGTGATATTTGGAAGCCCATAGAGGGCTATGGTGAAAAAGGAAATATCTTCCTTTAAAAACTGGAAAGAAGCTTTCTGAGAAACTGCTTTGTGTTCTGATAATTCATCTCACAGAGTTACATCTTTCCCTTCAATAAGCCTTTCGGTAAGGCTGTTCTTGTGGAATTGGCAAAGTGATATTTGGAAGCCCATAGAGGTGTATGGCGAAAAAGGAAATATCTTCCGTTAAAAACTGGAAAGAAGCTTTCTGAGAAACTGCTTTGTGTTCTGTTAATTCATCTCACAGAGTTACAGCTTTCCCTTCAAGAAGCCTTCCGCCAATGCTGTTCTTGTGGAACTGGTAAAGTGATATTTGGAAGCCCATAGAGGGCTATGGTGAAAAAGGAAATATCTTCCGTTAAATACTGGAAGGAAGCTTTCTGAGAAACTGCTTTGTGTTCTGTTTTTTTTTTGTTTGTTTGTTTTTTTGAGACTGTGTCTTGCCTGTCGCCCAGGCTGGAGTGCAGTGGCCGGATCTCAGCTCACTGCAAGCTCTGCCTCCTGGGTTCACGCCATTCTCCTGCCTCAGCCTCCCGAGTAGCTGGGACTACAGGCGCCCGCCACCTCGCCTGGCTAGTTGTATTTTTAGTAGAGACGGGGTGTCACCGTGTTAGCCAGGATGGTCTTGATCTCCTGACCTCGTGATCCACCCGTCTCGGCCTCCCAAAGTGCTGGGATTACAGGCTTGAACCACCGAGCCCGGCCTGTGTTCTGTTAATTCATCTCACAGAGTTACAGCTTTCCTCAAGAAGCCTTTCTAAGACTGTTCTTGTGGAATTGGCAAAGTGATATTTGGAAGCCCATAGAGGGATATGGTTAAAAAGGAAATATCTTCCGTTAAAACTGGAAAGAAGCTTTCTGAGAAACTGCTTTGGTTTCTGTTAATTCATCTCACAGAGTTACATCTTTCCCTTCAAGAAGCCTTTCGCTAATGCTGTTCTTGTGGAATTGGCAAAGTGATATTTGGAAGCCCATAGAGGGCTATGGTGAAAAGGAAATATCTTCCGTTAAATACTGGAAAGAAGCTTTCTGAGAAACTGCTTTGTGTTCTGTTAATTCATCTCACAGAGTTACAGCTTTCCCCTCAAGAAGCCTTTCTCTAACACTGTTCTTGTGGAATTGGCAAAGTGATATTTGGAAGCCCATAGAGGGCTATGGTGAAAAGGAAATATCTTCCGTTAAAAACTGGAAAGAAGCTTTCTGAGAAACTGCTTTGTGTTCTGTTAATTCATCTCACAGAGTTACAGCTTTCCCTTCAAGAAGCCTTTCTCTAAGATTGTTCTTGTGGAATTGGCAAAGTGATATTTGGAAGCCCATAGAGGGCTATGGTGGAAATATCTTCGGTTAAAAACTGGAAAGAAGCTTTCTGAGAAACTGCTTTGTGTTCTGTTAATTCATCTCACAGAGTTACATCTTTCCCTTCAAGAAGCCTTTCGCTAAAGCTGTTCTTGTGGAATTGGCAAAGTGATATTTGGAAGCCCATAGAGGGCTATGGTGAAAAAGGAAATATCTTCCTTTAAAAACTGGAAAGAAGCTTTCTGAGAAACTGCTTTGTGTTCTGATAATTCATCTCACAGTGTTACATCTCTCCCTTCAAGAAGCATGTCGCTAAGTCTGTTTTTGTGGAATTGGCAAAGTGATATTTGGAAGCCCTAGAGGGCAATGGTGAAAAGAAATATCTTCCGTTAAAAACTGGAAAGAAGCTTTCTGAGAAACTGCTTTGTGTTCTGTTAATTCATCTCACAGAGTTACAGCTTTCCCTTCAAGAAGCCTTTCGCTAAGGCTGTTCTTGTGGAATTGGCAAAGTGATATTTGGAAGCCCATAGAGGGCTACGGTGAAAAAGGAAATATCTTCCGTTAAAAACTGGAAAGAAGCTTTCTGAGAAACTGCTTTGTGTTCTGTTAATTCATCTCACAGAGTTACAGCTTTCACCTCAAGAAGCCTTTCTCTAAGACTGTTCTTGTGGAGTTTGCAAAGTGATATTTGGAAGCCCATAGAGGGCTGTGGTGAAAAAGGAAATATCTTCGGTTAAAAACTGGAAAGAAGCTTTCTGAGAAACAGCTTTGTGTTCTGATAATTCATCTCACAGAGTTACATCTTTCCCTTCAATAAGTCTTTCGCTAAGGCTGTTCTTGTGGAATTGGCAAAGTGATATTTGGAAGCCCATAGAGGGCTATGGTGAAAAAGGAAATATCTTCCGTTAGAAACTGGAAAGAAGATTTCTGAGAAACTGCTTTGTGTTCTGTTAATTCATCTCACAGAGTTACATCTTTCCTTCAAGAAGCCTTTCGCTAAGGCTGTTCTTGTGGAATTGGCAAAGTGATATTTGGAAGCCCATAGAGGGCTATGGTGAAAAAGGAAATATCTTCCGTTAAAAACTGGAAAGAAGCTTTCTGAGAAACTGCTTTGTGTTCTGTTAATTCATCTCAGAGAGTTACAGCTTTCCTTCAAGAAGCCTTTCGCTAAGCTGTTCTTGTGGAATTGGCAAAGTGATATTTGGAAGCCCATAGAGGGCTATGGTGAAAAAGGAAATATCTTCCGTTAAAAACTGGAAGAAGCTTTCTGAGAAACTGCTTTGTGTTCTGTTAATTCATCTCACAGAGTTACATCTTTCCTTCAAGAAGCCTTTCGCTAAGCTGTTCTTGTGGAATTGGCAAAGTGATATTTGGAAGCCCATAGAGGGCAATGGTGAAAAAGAAATATCTTCCATTAAAAACTGGAAAGAAGCTTGAGAAACTGCTTTGTGTTCTGTTAATTCATCTCACAGAGTTACAGCTTTCCTTCAAGAAGCCTTTCGCTAAGGCTGTTCTTGTGGAATTGGCAAAGTGATATTTGGAAGCCCATAGAGGGCTGGTGAAAAGGAAATATCTTCCGTTAAAAACTGGAAAGAAGCTTTCTGAGAAACTGCTTTGTGTTCTGTTAATTCATCTCACAGAGTTACAGCTTTCTCCTCAAGAAGCCTTTCTCTAAGACTGTTCTTGTGGAATTGGCAAAGTGATATTTGGAAGCCCATAGAGGGCTATGGTGAAAAAGGAAATATCTTCCGTTAAAAACTGGAAAGAAGCTTTCTGAGAAACTGCTTTGTGTTCTGTTAATTCATCTCACAGAGTTACATCTTTCCCTTCAAGAAGCCTTTCTCTAAGACTGTTCTTGTGGAATTTGCAAAGTGATATTTGGAAGCCCATAGAGGGCTATGGTGAAAACGGAAATATCTTCCTTTAAAAACTGGAAAGAAGCTTTCTGAGAAACTGCTTTGTGTTCTGATAATTCATCTCACAGAGTTACATCTTTCCCTTCAAGAAGCCTTTCGCTAAGGCTGTTCTTGTGGAATTGGCAAAGTGATATTTGGAAGCCCATAGAGGGCTATGGTGAAAAAGGAAATATCTTCCGTTAAAAACTGGAAAGAAGCTTTCTGAGAAACTGCTTTGTGTTCTGATAATTCATCTCACAGAGTTACAGCTTTCCTTCAAGAAGCCTTCGCTAAGCTGTTCTTGTGGAATTGGCAAAGTGATATTTGGAAGCTCATAGAGGCTATGGTGAAAAGGAAATATCTTCCGTTAAATACTGGAAAGAAGCTTTCTGAGAAACTGCTTTGTGTTCTGTTAATTCATCTCACAGAGTTACAGCTTTCCTTCAAGAAGCCTTTCTCTAAGACTGTTCTTGTGGAATTGGCAAAGTGATATTTGGAAGCCATAGAGGGCTATGGTGAAAAGGAAATATCTTCCGTTAAAAACTGGAAAGAAGCTTTCTGAGAAACTGCTTTGTGTTCTGTTAATTCATCTCACAGAGTTACAGCTTTCCTTCAAGAAGCCTTTCGCTAATGCTGTTCTTGTGGAATTGGCAAAGTGATATTTGGAAGCCCATAGAGGGCTATGGTGAAAAGGAAATATCTTCCGTTAAAACTGAAAGAAGCTTTCTGAGAAACTGCTTTGTGTTCTGTTAATTCATCTCACAGAGTTACACCTTTCCTTCAAGAAGCCTTCTAAGACTGTTCTTGTGGAATTGGCAAAGTGATATTTGGAAGCCCATAGAGGCTATGGTGAAAAGGAAATATCTTCGTTAAAAACTGGAAAGAAGCTTTCTGAGAAACTGCTTTGTGTTCTGTTAATTCATCTCACAGAGTTACATCTTTCCTTCAAGAAGCCTTTCGCTAATGCTGTTCTTGTGGAATTGGCAAAGTGATATTTGGAAGCCCATAGAGGGCTATGGTGAAAAGGAAATATCTTCCATTAAAAACTGGAAAGAAGCTTTCTGAGAAACTGCTTTGTGTTCTGTTAATTCATCTCACAGAGTTACAGCTTTCCCTCAAGAAGCCTTCGCTAAGCTGTTCTTGTGGAATTGGCAAAGTGATATTTGGAAGCCCATAGAGGGCTATGGTGAAAAAGGAAATATCTTCCTTAAAACTGGAAAGAAGCTTTCTGAGAAACTGCTTTGTGTTCTGATAATTCATCTCACAGAGTTACATCTTTCCTTCAAGAAGCCTGTCGCTAAGTCTGTTCTTGTGGAATTGGCAAAGTGATATTTGGAAGCCCTAGAGGGCAATGGTGAAAAGAAATATCTTCCAAAAAAACTGGAAAGAAGCTTTCTGAGAAACTGCTTTGTGTTCTGTTAATTCATCTCACAGAGTTACAGCTTTCCCTTCAAGAAGCCTTTCGCTAAGGCTGTTCTTGAGGAATTGGCAAAGTGATATTTGGAAGCCCATAGAGGGCTGGTGAAAAGGAAATATCTTCCGTTAAAAACTGGAAAGAAGCTTTCTGAGAAACTGCTTTGTGTTCTGTTAATTCATCTCACAGAGTTACAGCTTTCACCTCAAGAAGCCTTTCTCTAAGACTGTTCTTGTGGAATTGGCAAAGTGATATTTGGAAGCCCATAGAGGGCTATGGTGAAAAGGAAATATCTTCCGTTAAAAACTGGAAAGAAGCTTGAGAAACTGCTTTGTGTTCTGTTAATTCATCTCACAGAGTTACAGCTTTCCTTCAAGAAGCCTTTCTAAGACTGTTCTTGTGGAATTGGGAAAGTGATATTTGGAAGCCCATAGAGGGCTATGGTGAAAAGGAAATATCTTCCGTTAAAAACTGGAAAGAAGCTTTCTGAGAAACTGCTTTGTGTTCTGTTAATTCATCTCACAGAGTTACAGCTTTCCTTCAAGAAGCCTTTCTAAGACTGTTCTTGTGGAATTGGCAAAGTGATATTTGGAAGCCCATAGAGGGCAATGGTGAAAAGGAAATATCTTCGTTAAAAACTGGAAAGAAGCTTTCTGAGAAACTGCTTTGTGTTCTGATAATTCATCTCACAGAGTTACATCTTTCCTTCAAGAAGCCTTTCACTAACACTGTTCTTGTGGAATTGGCAAAGTGATATTTGGAAGCCCATAGAGGGCTATGGTGAAAAGGAAATATCTTCCTTTAAAAACTGGAAAGAAGCTTGAGAAACTGCTTTGTGTTCTGATAATTCATCTCACAGAGTTACATCTTTCCTTCAAGAAGCCTTTCTAAGGCTGTTCTTGTGGAATTGGCAAAGTGATATTTGGAAGCCCATAGAGGGCTATGGTGAAAAGGAAATATCTTCGTTAAAAACTGGAAAGAAGCTTTCTGAGAAACTGCTTTGTGTTCTGTTAATTCATCTCACAGAGTTACAGCTTTCCCTTCAAGAAGCCTTTCGCTAATGCTGTTCTTGTGGAATTGGCAAAGTGATATTTGGAAGCCCATAGAGGGCTATGGTGAAAAGGAAATATCTTCCGTTAAATACTGGAAAGAAGCTTTCTGAGAAACTGCTTTGTGTTCTGTTAATTCATCTCACAGAGTTACAGCTTTCCTTCAAGAAGCCTTTCTCTAAGACTGTTCTTGTGGAATTGGCAAAGTGATATTTGGAAGCCCATAGAGGGCTATGGTGAAAAGGAAATATCTTCCGTTAAAACTGGAAAGAAGCTTTCTGAGAAACTGCTTTGTGTTCTGTTAATTCATCTCACAGAGTTACATCTTTCCTTCAAGAAGCCTGTCGCTAAGTCTGTTCTTGTGGAATTGGCAAAGTGATATTTGGAAGCCCATAGAGGGCAATGGTGAAAAGGAAATATCTTCCGTTAAAAACTGGAAAGAAGCTTGAGAAACTGCTTTGTGTTCTGTTAATTCATCTCAGAGAGTTACAGCTTTCCTCAAGAAGCCTTTCTAAGACTGTTCTTGTGGAATTGGCAAAGTGATATTTGAAGCCCATAGAGGGCTATGGTGAAAAGGAAATATCTTCGGTTAAAAACTGGAAAGAAGCTTGAGAAACTGCTTTGTGTTCTGTTAATTCATCTCACAGAGTTACATCTTTCCTTCAAGAAGCCTTTCGCTAAGGCTGTTCTTGTGGAATTGGCAAAGTGATATTTGGAAGCCCATAGAGGGCTATGGTGAAAAAGGAAATATCTTCCTTTAAAAACTGGAAAGAAGCTTTCTGAGAAACTGCTTTGTGTTCTGTTAATTCATCTCACAGAGTTACAGCTTTCCTTCAAGAAGCCTTTCGCTAAGTCTGTTCTTGTGGAATTGGCAAAGTGATATTTGGAAGCCCATAGAGGGCTATGGTGAAAAAGAAATATCTTCCATTAAAAACTGGAAAGAAGCTTTCTGAGAAACTGCTTTGTGTTCTGTTAATTCATCTCACAGAGTTACAGCTTTCCTTCAAGAAGCCTTTCGCTAAGGCTGTTCTTGTGGAATTGGCAAAGTGATATTTGGAAGCCCATAGAGTGGTGAAAAAGGAAATATCTTCCTTAAAAACTGGAAAGAAGCTTTCTGAGAAACTGCTTTGTGTTCTGTTAATTCATCACAGAGTTACATCTTTCCTTCAAGAAGCCTTCGCTAAGTCTGTTCTTGTGGAATTGGCAAAGTGATATTTGGAAGCCCATAGAGGGCAATGGTGAAAAAGGAAATATCTTCCATTAAAAACTGGAAAGAAGCTTTCTGAGAAACTGCTTTGTGTTCTGTTAATTCATCTCACAGAGTTACAGCTTTCCCTTCAAGAAGCCTTTCGCTAAGGCTGTTCTTGTGGAATTGGCAAAGTGATATTTGGAAGCCCATAGAGGGCTATGGTGAAAAAGGAAATATCTTCCGTTAAAAACTGGAAAGAAGCTTTCTGAGAAACTGCTTTGTGTTCTGTTAATTCATCTCACAGAGTTACAGCTTTTTCCTCAATAAGCCTTTCTTTAAGACTTTTCTTGTGGAATTTGCAAAGTGATATTTGGAAGCCCATAGAGGGCTATGGTGATAAAGGAAATATCTTCGGTTAAAAACTGGAAAGAAGCTTTCTGAGAAACTGCTTTGTGTTCTGATAATTCATCTAACAGAGTTACATCTTTCCCTTCAAGAAGCCTTACTCTAAGACTGTTCTTGTGGAATTTTCAAAGTGATATTTGGAAGCCCATAGAGGGCTATGGTGAAAACGGAAATATCTTCCTTTAAAAACTGGAAAGAAGCTTTCTGAGAAACTGCTTTGTGTTCTGATAATTCATCTCACAGAGTTACATCTTTCCCTTCAATAAGCCTTTCGCTAAGGCTGTTCTTGTGGAATTGGCAAAGTGATATTTGGAAGCCCATAGAGGGCTATGGTGGAAAAGGAAATATCTTCCGTTAGAAACTGGAAAGAAGCTTTCTGAGAAACTGCTTTGGGTTCTGTTAATTCATCTCACAGAGTTACAGCTTTCTCTTCAAGAAGCCTTTCTCTAACACTCTTCTTGTGGAATTGGCAAAGTGATATTTGGAAGCCATAGAGGGCTATGGTGAAAAGGAAATATCTTCCGTTAAAAACTGGAAAGAAGCTTTCTGAGAAACTGCTTTGTGTTCTGTTAATTCATCTCACAGAGTTACAGCTTTCCCTCAAGAAGCCTTTCGCTAAGACTGTTCTTGTGGAATTGGCAAAGTGATATTTGGAAGCCCATAGAGGGCTATGGTGAAAAGGAAATATCTTCTTAAAAACTGGAAAGAAGCTCTGAGAAACTGCTTTGTGTTCTGTTAATTCATCTCACAGAGTTACATCTTTCCTTCAAGAAGCCTTTCGCTAAGGCTTTTCTTGTGGAATTGGCAAAGTGATATTTGGAAGCCCATAGAGGGCTATGGTGAAAAGGAAATATCTTCCGTTAAAAACTGGAAAGAAGCTTGAGAAACTGCTTTGTGTTCTGTTAATTCATCTCACAGAGTTACAGCTTTCCCTCAAGAAGCCTTTCTCTAAGACTGTTCTTGTGGAATTGGCAAAGTGATATTTGGAAGCCCATAGAGGGCTATGGTGAAAAGGAAATATCTTCCGTTAAAAACTGGAAAGAAGCTTTCTGAGAAACTGCTTTGTGTTCTGTTAATTCATCTCACAGAGTTACATCTTTCCTTCAATAAGCCTTTCTAAGGCTGTTCTTGTGGAATTGGCAAAGTGATATTTGGAAGCCCATAGAGGGCTATGGTGAAAAGGAAATATCTTCCGTTAAAAACTGGAAAGAAGCTTTCTGAGAAACTGCTTTGTGTTCTGTTAATTCATCTCACAGAGTTACATCTTTCCTTCAAGAAGCCTGTCGCTAAGTCTGTTCTTGTGGAATTGGCAAAGTGATATTTGGAAGCCCATAGAGGGCTGTGGTGAAAAGGAAATATCTTCCGTTAAAAACTGGAAAGAAGCTTTCTGAGAAACTGCTTTGTGTTCTGTTAATTCATCTCAGAGAGTTACAGCTTTCCTTCAAGAAGCCTTTCTCTAAGACTGTTCTTGTGGAATTGGCAAAGTGATATTTGGAAGCCCATAGAGGGCTATGGTGAAAAAGGAAATATCTTCCTTAAAACTGGAAAGAAGCTTTCTGAGAAACTGCTTTGTGTTCTGTTAATTCATCTCACAGAGTTACAGCTTTCCTTCAAGAAGCCTTTCGCTAAGGCTGTTCTTGTGGAATTGGCAAAGTGATATTTGGAAGCCCATAGAGGGCTATGGTGAAAAAGGAAATATCTTCCGTTAAAACTGGAAAGAAGCTTTCTGAGAAACTGCTTTGTGTTCTGTTAATTCATCTCACAGAGTTACAGCTTTCCTTTCAAGAAGCCTTTCTCTAAGACTGTTCTTGTGGAATTGGCAAAGTGATATTTGGAAGCCCATAGAGGGCTATGGTGAAAAAGGAAATATCTTCCATTAAAAACTGGAAAGAAGCTTTCTGAGAAACTGCTTTGTGTTCTGTTAATTCATCTCACAGAGTTACAGCTTTCCTTCAAGAAGCCTTTCTAAGACTGTTCTTGTGGAATTGGCAAAGTGATATTTGGAAGCCCATAGAGGGCTATGGTGAAAAAGGAAATATCTTCCGTTAAAACTGGAAAGAAGCTTGAGAAACTGCTTTGTGTTCTGTTAATTCATCTCACAGAGTTACATCTTTCCTTCAAGAAGCCTTTCTAAGGCTGTTCTTGTGGAATTGGCAAAGTGATATTTGGAAGCCCATAGAGGGCTATGGTGAAAAAGGAAATATCTTCCGTTAAAACTGGAAAGAAGCTTTCTGAGAAACTGCTTTGTGTTCTGTTAATTCATCTCAGAGTTACATCTTTCCTTCAAGAAGCCTTCGCTAAGGCTGTTCTTGTGGAATTGGCAAAGTGATATTTGGAAGCCCATAGAGGGCAATGGTGAAAAAGGAAATATCTTCCATTAAAAACTGGAAAGAAGCTTTCTGAGAAACTGCTTTGTGTTCTGTTAATTCATCTCACAGAGTTACATCTTTCCTTCAAGAAGCCTTCGCTAAGGCTGTTCTTGTGGAATTGGCAAAGTGATATTTGGAAGCCCATAGAGGGCTATGGTGAAAAAGGAAATATCTTCCGTTAAAACTGGAAAGAAGCTTGAGAAACTGCTTTGTGTTCTGTTAATTCATCTCACAGAGTTACAGCTTTCTCCTTCAAGAAGCCTTTCTCTAAGACTGTTCTTGTGGAATTGGCAAAGTGATATTTGGAAGCCCATAGAGGGCTATGGTGAAAAAGGAAATATCTTCTTAAAAACTGGAAAGAAGCTTTCTGAGAAACTGCTTTGTGTTCTGATAATTCATCTCACAGAGTTACATCTTTCCTTCAAGAAGCCTTTCTAAGACTGTTCTTGTGGAATTGGCAAAGTGATATTTGGAAGCCCATAGAGGGCTATGGTGAAAAAGGAAATATCTTCCTTTAAAAACTGGAAAGAAGCTTTCTGAGAAACTGCTTTGTGTTCTGATAATTCATCTCACAGAGTTACATCTTTCCTTCAAGAAGCCTTTCGCTAAGGCTGTTCTTGTGGAATTGGCAAAGTGATATTTGGAAGCCCATAGAGGGCTATGGTGAAAAAGGAAATATCTTCCGTTAAAAACTGGAAAGAAGCTTTCTGAGAAACTGCTTTGTGTTCTGTTAATTCATCTCACAGAGTTACAGCTTTCCTTCAAGAAGCCTTCTCTAAGACTGTTCTTGGGGAATTGGCAAAGTGATATTTGGATGCTCACAGAGGGCTATGGTGAAAAAGGAAATATCTTCCGTTAAATACTGGAAGGAAGCTTTCTGAGAAACTGCTTTGTGTTCTGTTAATTCATCTCACAGAGTTACAGCTTTCCCTCAAGAAGCCTTTCTCTAAGACTGTTCTTGTGGAATTGGCAAAGTGATATTTGGAAGCCCATAGAGGGCTATGGTGAAAAAGGAAATATCTTCCGTTAAAAACTGGAAAGAAGCTTTCTGAGAAACTGCTTTGTGTTCTGTTAATTCATCTCACAGAGTTACAGCTTTCACCTCAAGAAGCCTTTCTCTAAGACTGTTCTTGTGGAATTGGCAAAGTGATATTTGGAAGCCCATAGAGGGCTATGGTGAAAAAGGAAATATCTTCCGTTAAAAACTGGAAAGAAGCTTTCTGAGAAACTGCTTTGTGTTCTGATAATTCATCTGACAGAGTTACTTCTTTCCCTTCAATAAGCCTTTCGCTAAGGCTTTTCTTGTGGAATTGGCAAAGTGATATTTGGAAGCCCATAGAGGGCTATGGTGGAAAAGGAAATATCTTCCGTTAGAAACTGGAAAGAAGCTTTCTGAGAAACTGCTTTGGGTTCTGTTAATTCATCTCACAGAGTTACATCTTTCCCTTCAAGAAGCCTTTCGCTAATGCTGTTGTTGTGGAATTGGCAAAGTGATATTTGGAGGCTCATAGAGGGCTATGGTGAAAAAGGAAATATCTTCCGTTAAATACTGGAAAGAAGCTTTCTGAGAAACTGCTTTGTGTTTTGTAAATTCATCTCACAGAGTTACAGCTTTCCCCTCAAGATGCCTTTCGCTAAGGCTGTTCTTTTGGAATTGGCAAAGTGATATTTGGAAGCCCATAGAGGGCGATGGTGAAAAAGGAAATATCTTCCATTAGAAACTGGAAAGAAGCTTTCTGAGAAACTGCTTTGTGTTCTGTTAATTCATCTCACAGAGTTACATCTTTCCCTTCAAGAGGACTGTCGCTAAGTCTGTTCTTGTGAAATTGGCCAAGTGATATTTGGAAGCCCATAGAGGGCAATGTTGAAAAAGGAAATATCTTCCGTTAAAAACTGGAAAGAAGCTTTCTGAGAAACTGCTTTGTGTTCTGTTAATTCATCTCACAGAGTTACAGCTTTCCCTCAAGAAGCCTTTCGCTAAGGCTGTTCTTGTGGAATTGGCAAAGTGATATTTGGAAGCCCATAGAGGGCTATGGTGAAAAAGGAAATATCTTCCTTTAAAAACTGGAAAGAAGCTTTCTGAGAAACTGCTTTGTGTTCTGATAATTCATCTCACAGAGTTACATCTTTCCCTTCAATAAGCCTTTCGCTAAGGCTGTTCTTGTGGAATTGGCAAAGTGATATTTGGAAGCCCATAGAGGGCTATGGCGAAAAGGAAATATCTTCCGTTAAAAACTGGAAAGAAGCTTTCTGAGAAACTGCTTTGTGTTCTGTTAATTCATCTCACAGAGTTACAGCTTTCCCTTCAAGAAGCCTTCCGCCAATGCTGTTCTTGTGGAACTGGTAAAGTGATATTTGGAGGCTCATAGAGGGCTATGGTGAAAAAGGAAATATCTTCCGTTAAATACTGGAAGGAAGCTTTCTGAGAAACTGCTTTGTGTTCTGTTAATTCATCTCACAGAATTACAGCTTTCCTTCAAGAAGCCTTCCGCCAATGCTGTTCTTGTGGAACTGGTAAAGTGATATTTGGAGGCTCATAGAGGGCTATGGTGAAAAAGGAAATATCTTCCGTTAAATACTGGAAGGAAGCTTTCTGAGAAACTGCTTTGTGTTCTGTTTTTTTTTTGTTTGTTTGTTTTTTTGAGACTGTGTCTTGCCTGTCGCCCAGGCTGGAGTGCAGTGGCCGGATCTCAGCTCACTGCAAGCTCTGCCTCCTGGGTTCACGCCATTCTCCTGCCTCAGCCTCCCGAGTAGCTGGGACTACAGGCGCCCGCCACCTCGCCTGGCTAGTTTTTTTTGTATTTTTTAGTAGAGACGGGGTGTCACCGTGTTAGCCAGGATGGTCTTGATCTCCTGACCTCGTGATCCACCCGTCTCGGCCTCCCAAAGTGCTGGGATTACAGGCTTGAGCCACCGAGCCCGGCCTGTGTTCTGTTAATTCATCTCACAGAGTTACAGCTTTCCCCTCAAGAAGCATTTCTCTAAGACTGTTCTTGTGGAATTGGCAAAGTGATATTTGGAAGCCCATAGAGGGCTATGGTGAAAAGGGAAATATCTTCCGTTAAAAACTGGAAAGAAGCTTTCTGAGAAACTGCTTTGGGTTCTGTTAATTCATCTCACAGAGTTACATCTTTCCTTCAAGAAGCCTTTCGCTAATGCTGTTCTTGTGGAATTGGCAAAGTGATATTTGGAAGCCCATAGAGGGCTATGGTGAAAAAGGAAATAACTTCCGTTAACTACTGGAAAGAAGCTTTCTGAGAAACTGCTTTGTGTTCTGTTAATTCATCTCACAGAGTTACAGCTTTCTCCTCAAGAAGCCTTTCTCTAACACTGTTCTTGTGGAATTGGCAAAGTGATATTTGGAAGCCCCTAGAGGGCTATGGTGAAAAAGGAAATATCTTCCGTTAAAAACTGGAAAGAAGCTTTCTGAGAAACTGCTTTGTGTTCTGTTAATTCATCTCAGAGAGTTACAGCTTTCCCTGCAAGAAGCCTTTCTCTAAGATTGTTCTTGTGGAAATGGCAAAGTGATATTTGGAAGCCCATAGAGGGCTATGGTGAAAAAGGAAATATCTTCGGTTAAAAACTGGAAAGAATCTTTCTGAGAAACTGCTTTGTGTTCTGTTAATTCATCTCACAGAGTTACATCTTTCCCTTCAAGAAGCCTTTCGCTAAAGCTGTTCTTGTGGAATTGGCAAAGTGATATTTGGAAGCCCATAGAGGGCTATGGTGAAAAAGGAAATATCTTCCTTTAAAAACTGGAAAGAAGCTTTCTGAGAAACTGCTTGGTGTTCTGATAATTCATCTCACAGTGTTACATCTCTCCCTTCAAGAAGCATGTCGCTAAGTCTGTTTTTGTGGAATTGGCAAAGTGATATTTGGAAGCCCCTAGAGGGCAATGGTGCAAAAGAAAATATCTTCCATTAAAAACTGGAAAGAAGCTTTCTGAGAAACTGCTTTGTGTTCTGTTAATTCATCTCACAGAGTTACAGCTTTCCCTTCAAGAAGCCTTTCGCTAAGGCTGTTCTTGTGGAATTGGCAAAGTGATATTTGGAAGCCCATAGAGGGCTACGGTGAAAAAGGAAATATCTTCCGTTAAAAACTGGAAAGAAGCTTTCTGAGAAACTGCTTTGTGTTCTGTTAATTCATCTCACAGAGTTACAGCTTTCACCTCAAGAAGCCTTTCTCTAAGACTGTTCTTGTGGAGTTTGCAAAGTGATATTTGGAAGCCCATAGAGGGCTGTGGTGGAAAAGGAAATATCTTCGGTTAAAAACTGGAAAGAAGCGTTCTGAGAAACAGCTTTGTGTTCTGACAATTCATCTCACAGAGTTACATCTTTCCCTTCAATAAGTCTTTTGCTAAGGCTGTTCTTGTGGAATTGGCAAAGTGATATTTGGAAGCCCATAGAGGGCTATGGTGAAAAAGGAAATATCTTCCGTTAGAAACTGGAAAGAAGCTTTCTGAGAAACTGCTTTGTGTTCCGTTAATTCATCTCACAGAGTTACAGCTTTCACCTCAAGAAGCCTTTCTCTAAGACTGTTCTTGTGGAGTTTGCCAAGTGATATTTGGAAGCCCATAGAGGGCAGTGGTGAAAAAGGAAATATCTTCGGTTAAAAACTGGAAAGAAGCTTTCTGAGAAACAGCTTTGTGTTCTGATAATTCATCTCACAGAGTTACATCTTTCCCTTCAATAAGTCTTTTGCTAAGGCTGTTCTTGTGGAATTGGCAAAGTGATATTTGGAAGCCCATAGAGGGCTATGGTGAAAAAGGAAATATCTTCCATTAAAAACTGGAAAGAAGCTTTCTGAGAAACTGCTTTGTGTTCTGTTAATTCATCTCACAGAGTTACATATTTCCCTTCAAGAAGCCTGTCGCTAAATCTGTTCTTCAGGAATTGGCAAAGTGATATTTGCTAGCCCATAGAGGGCAGTGGTGAAAAAGGAAATATCTTCGGTTAAAAACTGGAAAGAAGCTTTCTGAGAAACTGCTTTGTGTTCTGTTAATTCATCTCACAGAGTTACAGCTTTCCCTTCAAGAAGCCTTTCGCTAATGCTGTTCTTGTGGAATTGGCAAAGTGATATTTGGAAGCCCTTAGAGGGCTATGGTGAAAAAGAAATACCTTCCGTTAAATACTGGAAAGAAGCTTTCTGAGAAACTGCTTTGTGTTCTGTTAATTCATCTCACAGAGTTACGCCTTTCCCTTCAAGAAGCCTTTCGCTAAGTCTGTTCTTGTGGAATTGCAAAGTGATATTTGGAAGCCCATAGAGGGCTATGGTGAAAAGGAAATATCTTCCTTTAAAAACTGGAAAGAAGCTTTCTGAGAAACTGCTTTGTGTTCTGATAATTCATCTCACAGAGTTACATCTTTCCCTTCAAGAAGCCTTTCGCTAATGCTGTTCTCCTGGAATTGGCAAAGTGATATTTGGAAGCCCATAGAGGGCTATGGTGGAAAAGGAAATATCTTCCGTTAAATACTGGAAAGAAGCTTTCTGAGAAACTGCTTTGTGTTCTGTTAATTCATCTCACAGAGTTACATCTTTCCCTTCAAGAAGCCTGTCGCTAAGTCTGTTCTTGTGGAATTGGCAAAGTGATATTTGGAAGCCCCTAGAGGGCAATGGTGAAAAAGGAAATATCTTCCGTTAAAAATGGAAAGAAGCTTTCTGAGAAACTGCTTTGTGTTCTGTTAATTCATCTCACAGAGTTACAGCTTTCCCTTCAAGAAGCCTTTCGCTAAGTCTGTTCTTGTGGAATTGGCAAAGTGATATTTGGAAGCCCATAGAGGGCTATGGTGAAAAAGGAAATATCTTCCGTTAGAAACTGGAAAGAAGCTTTCTGCGAAACTGCTTTGTGTTCCGTTAATTCATCTCACAGAGTTACAGCTTTCCCCTCAAGAAGCCTTTCTCTCAGACTGTTCTTGTGGAGTTCGGAAAGTGATATTTGGAAGCCCATAGAGGGCTATGGTGAAAAAGGAAATATCTTCCTTTAAAAACTGGAAAGAAGCTTTCTGAGAAACTGCTTTGTGTTCTGATAATTCATCTCACAGAGTTACAGCTTTCACCTCAAGAAGCCTTTCTCTAAGACTGTTCTTGTGGAATTGGCAAAGTGATATTTGGAAGCCCATAGAGGGCTATGGTGAAAAAGGAAATATCTTCCTTTAAAAACTGGAAAGAAGCTTTCTGAGAAACTGCTTTGTGTTCTGATAATTCATCTCACAGAGTTACATCTTTCCCTTCAAGAAGCCTTTCGCTAATGCTGTTCTTGTGGAATTGGCAAAGTGATATTTGGAAGCCCATAGAGGGCTATGGTGAAAAAATATCTTCCATTAAAACTGGAAAGAAGCTTTCTGAGAAACTGCTTTGTGTTCTGTTAATTCATCTCACAGAGTTACAGCTTTCACCTCAAGAAGCCTTTCTCTAAGACTGTTCTTGTGGAATTCCCAAAGTGATATTTGGAAGCCCATAGAGGGCTATGGTGAAAAAGGAAATATCTTCCGTTAAAAACTGGAAAGAAGCTTTCTGAGAAACTGCTTTGTTTTTTGTTAATTCATCTCACAGAGTTACATCTTTCCCTTCAAGAAGCCTGTCGCTAAGTCTGTTCTTGTGGAATTTGCAAAGTGATATTTGGAAGCCAATAGAGGGCAATGGTTTAAAAGGAAATATCTTCCGTTAAAAACTGGAAAGAAGCTTTCTGAGAAACTGCTTTGTGTTCTGTTAATTCATCTCACAGAGTTATACCTTTCCCTTCAAGAAGCCTTTCGCTAATGCTGTTCTTGTGGAATTGGCAAAGTGGTATTTGGAAGCCCATAGAGGGCTATGGTGAAAAAGGAAATATCTTCCGTTAAAAACTGGAAAGAAGCTTTCTGAGAAACTGCTTTGTGTTCTGTTAATTCATCTCACAGAGTTACAGTTTCACCTCAAGAAGCCTTTCTCTAAGACTGTTCTTGTGGAATTGGCAAAGTGATATTTGGAAGCCCATAGAGGGCTATGGTGATAAAGGAAATATCTTCGGTTAAAAACTGGAAAGAAGCTTTCTGAGAAACTGCTTTGTGTTCTGATAATTCATCTAACAGAGTTACATCTTTCCCTTCAAGAAGCCTTTCGCTAAGGCTATTCTTGTGGAATTGGAAAAGTGATCATTGGAAGCCATTAGAGGGCTATGGTGAAAAAGGAATTATCTTCGATTAAAAAATGGAAAGAAGCTTTCTGAGAAACTGCTTTGTGTTCTGTTAATTCATCTCACAGAGTTACATCTTTCCCTTCAAGAAGCCTGTCGCTAAGTCTGTTGTTGTGGAATTGCCAAAGTGATATTTGGAAGCCCATAGAGGGCAAGGGTGAAAAAGGAATTATCTTCCGTTAAAAACTGGAAAGAAGCTTTCTGAGAAACTGCTTTGTGTTCTGTTAATTCATCTCACAGAGTTACAGCTTTCCCTTCAAGAAGCCTTTCTCTAAGACTGTTCTTGTGGAATTGGGAAAGTGATATTTGGAAGCCCATAGAGGGCCATGGTGAAAAAGCAAATATCTTCGGTTAAAAACTGGAAAGAAGCTTTCTGAGAAACTGCTTTGTGTTCTGTTAATTCATCTCACAGAGTTACATCTTTCCCTTCAAGAAGCCTTTTGCTAAGGCTGTTCTTGTGGAATTGGCAAAGTGATATTTGGAAGCCCATAGAGGGCTATGGTGAAAAAGGAAATATCTTCCGTTAAAAACTGGAAAGAAACTTTCTGAGAAACTGTTTTGTGTTCTGTTAATTCATCTGACAGAGTTACAGCTTTCCTTTCAAGAAGCCTTTCCCTAATGCTGTTCTTGTGGAATTGGCAAAGTGATATTTGGAAGCCCATAGAGGGCTATGGTGAAAGAGGAAATATCTTCCATTATATACTGAAAAGAAGCTTTCTGAGAAACTGCTTTGGTTTCTGTTAATTCATCTCACAGAGTTACAGCTTTCCCCTCAAGAAGCCTTTCTCTAAGACTGTTCTTGTGGAATTGGCAAAGTGATATTTGGAAGCCCATAGAGGGCTATGGTGAAAAAGGAAATATCTTCGGTTAAAAACTGGAAAGAATCTTTCTGTGAAACTGCTTTGTTTTCTATCAATTCATCTCACAGAGTTACATCTTTCCCTTCAAGAAGCCTTTGGCTAAGGCTGTTCTTGTGGAATTGGCAAAGTGATATTTGGAAGCCCATAGAGGGCTATGGTGAAAAAGGAAATATCTTCCATTAAAAACTGGAAAGAAGCTTTCTGAGAAACTGCTTTGTGTTCTGATAATTCATCTCACAGAGTTACATCTTTCCCTTCAATAAGCCTTTCGCTAAGGCTGTTCTTGTGGAATTGGCAAAGTGATATTTGGACCCCACAGAGGGCTATGGCGAAAAAGGAAATATCTTCCGTTAAAAACTGGAAAGAAGCTTTCTGAGAAACTGCTTTGTGTTCTGATAATTCATCTCACAGAGTTACAGCTTTCCCTTCAAGAAGCCTTCCGCCAATGCTGTTCTTGTGGAATTGGCAAAGTGATATTTGGAAGCCCATAGAGGCTATGGTGAAAAAGGAAATATCTTCCGTTAAATACTGGAAGGAAGCTTTCTGAGAAACTGCTTTGTGTTCTGTTAATTCATCTCACAGAGTTACAGCTTTCCCCTAAAGAAGCCTTTCTCTAAGACTGTTCTTGTGGAATTGGCAAAGGGATATTAGGAAGCCCATAGAGGGCTATGGTGAAAAAGGAAATATCTTCCGTTAAAAACTGGAAAGAAGCTTTCTGAGAAACTGCTTTGTGTTCTGTTAATTCATCTCACAGAGTTACAGCTTTCACCTCAAGAAGCCTTTCTCTAAGTCTGTTCTTGTGGAAATTGCAAAATCATATTTGGAAGCCCATAGAGGGCTGTGGTGAAAAAGGAAATATCTTTCTTTAAAAACTGGAAAGAAGCTTTCTGAGAAACTGCTTTGTGTTCTGATAATTCATCTGACAGAGTTACTTCTTTCCCTTCAATAAGCCTTTCGCTAAGGCTTTTCTTGTGGAATTGGCAAAGTGATATTTGGAAGCCCATAGAGGGCTATGGTGGAAAAGGAAATATCTTCCGTTAGAAACTGGAAAGAAGCTTTCTGAGAAACTGCTTTGTGTTCTGTTAATTCATCTCACAGAGTTACATCTTTCCCTTCAAGAAGCCTTTCGCTAATGCTGTTCTTGTGGAATTGGCAAAGTGATATTTGGAAGCCCATAGAGGGCTATGGTGAAAAAGGAAATATCTTCCGTTAAATACTGGAAAGAAGCTTTCTGAGAAACTGCTTTGTGTTTTGTAAATTCATCTCACAGAGTTACAGCTTTCCCCTCAAGAAGCCTTTCGCTAAGGCTGTTCTTTTGGAATTGGCAAAGTGATATTTGGAAGCCCATAGAGGGCGATGTTGAAAAAGGAAATATCTTCCATTAGAAACTGGAAAGAAGCTTTCTGAGAAACTGCTTTGTGTTCTGTTAATTCATCTCACAGAGTTACATCTTTCCCTTCAAGAGGACTGTCGCTAAGTCTGTTCTTGTGAAATTGGCCAAGTGATATTTGGAAGCCCATAGAGGGCAATGTTGAAAAAGGAAATATCTTCCGTTAAAAACTGGAAAGAAGCTTTCTGAGAAACTGCTTTGTGTTCTGTTAATTCATCTCACAGAGTTACAGCTTTCACCTCAAGAAGCCTTTCTCTAAGACTGTTCTTGTGGAATTGGCAAAGTGATATTTGGAAGCCCATAGAGGCTATGGTGAAAAAGGAAATATCTTCCTTTAAAAACTGGAAAGAAGCTTTCTGAGAAACTGCTTGGTGTTCTGTTAATTCATCTCACAGAGTTACATCTTTCCCTTCAAGAAGCCTTTCGCTAATGCTGTTCTTGTGGAATTGGCAAAGTGATATTTGGAAGCCCATAGAGGGCTATGGTGAAAAAGGAAATACCTTCCATTAAAAACTGGAAAGAAGCTTTCTGAGAAACTGCTTTGTGTTCTGTTAATTCATCTCACAGAGTTACAGCTTTCTCCTCAAGAAGCCTTTCGCTAAAGCTGTTCTTGTGGAATTGGCAAAGTGATATTTGGAAGCCCCTAGAGGGCTATGGTGAAAAAGGAAATATCTTCCTTTAAAAACTGGAAAGAAGCTTTCTGAGAAACTGCTTGGTGTTCTGTTAATTCATCTCACAGAGTTACATCTCTCCCTTCAAGAAGCCTGTCGCTAAGTCTGTTTTTGTGGAATTGGCAAAGTGATATTTGGAAGCCCATAGAGGGCAATGGTGAAAAAGGAAATATCTTCCGTTAAATACTGGAAAGAAGCTTTCTGAGAAACTGCTTAGTGTTCTGTTAATTCATCTCACAGAGTTACATCTTTCACTTCAAGAAGCCTTTCGCTAATGCTGTTCTTGTGGAATTGGCCAAGTGATATTTGGAAGCCCATAGAGGGCCATGGTGAAAAAGGAAATATCTTCCGTTAAATACTGGAAAGAAGCTTTCTGAGAAACTGCTTTGTGTTCTGTTAATTCATCTCACAGGGTTACAGCTTTCACCTCAAGAAGCCTTTCTCTAAGACTGTTCTTGTGGAATTGGCAAAGTGATATTTGGAAGCCCATAGAAGGCTATGGTGGAAAAGGAAATATCTTCCGTTAAATACTGAAAAGAAGCTTTCTGAGAAACTGCTTTGTGTTCTGTTAATTCATCTCAAAGAGTTACAGCTTTCCCCTCAAGAAGCCTTTCTCTAAGACTGTTCTTGTGGAATTCGCAAAGTGATATTTGGAAGCCCATAGAGGGCTATGGTGAAAAAGGAAATATCTTCCGTTAAAAACTGGAAAGAAGCTTTCTGAGAAACTGCTTTGTTTTTTGTTAATTCATCTCACAGAGTTACATCTTTCCATTCAAGAAGCCTGTCGCTAAGTCTGTTCTTGTGGAATTCGCAAAGTGATATTTGGAAGCCAATAGAGGGCAATGGTTTAAAAGGAAATATCTTCCGTTAAAAACTGGAAAGAAGCTTTCTGAGAAACTGCTTTGTGTTCTGTTAATTCATCTCACAGAGTTACAGCTTTCCCATCAAGAAGTCTTTTACTAAGGCTGTTCTTGTGGAATTGGCAAAGTGATATTTGGAAGCCCATAGAGGGCTATGGTGAAAAAGGAAATATCTTCCGTTAAAAACTGGAAAGAAGCTTTCTGAGAAACTGCTTTGTGTTCTGTTAATTCATCTCACAGAGTTACAGCTTTCCCTTCAAGAAGCCTTTCTCTAAGACTGTTCTTGTGGAATTGGCAAAGTGATATTTGGAAGCCCATAGAAGGCTATGGTGAAAAAAATATCTTCCTTTAAAACTGGAAAGAAGCTTTCTGAGAAACTGCTTTGTGTTCTGATAATTCATCTCACAGAGTTACATCTTTCCTTCAATAAGCCTTTCGCTAAGGCTGTTCTTGTGGAATTGGCAAGTGATATTTGGAAGCCCATAGAGGGCTATGGTGAAAAAGGAAATATCTTCGGTTAAAAACTGGAAAGAAGCTTTCTGAGAAACTGCTTTGTGTTCTGTTAATTCATCTCACAGAGTTACATCTTTCCCTTCAAGAAGCCTGTCGCTAAGTCTGTTCTTGTGGAATTGGCAAAGGATATTTGGAAGCCCATAGAGGGCAATGGTGAAAAGGAAATATCTTCCGTTAAAAACTGGAAAGAAGCTTTCTGAGAAACTGCTTTGTGTTCTGTTAATTCATCTCACAGAGTTACAGCTTTCCTTCAAGAAGCCTTTCTAAGACTGTTCTTGTGGAATTGGCAAAGTGATATTTGGAAGCCCATAGAGGGCTATGGTGAAAAGGAAATATCTTCCGTTAAAAACTGGAAAGAAGCTTTCTGAGAAACTGCTTTGTGTTCTGTTAATTCATCTCACAGAGTTACAGCTTTCCTCAAGAAGCCTTTCTAAGACTGTTCTTGTGGAATTGGCAAAGTGATATTTGGAAGCCCATAGAGGGCTATGGTGAAAAGGAAATATCTTCCTTTAAAACTGGAAAGAAGCTTTCTGAGAAACTGCTTTGTGTTCTGATAATTCATCTCACAGAGTTACATCTTTCCTTCAAGAAGCCTTTCTCTAACACTGTTCTTGTGGAATTGGCAAAGTGATATTTGGAAGCCCATAGAGGGCTATGGTGGAAAAGGAAATATCTTCCGTTAAATACCGGAAAGAAGCTTTCTGAGAAACTGCTTTGTGTTCTGTAAATTCATCTCACAGAGTTACAGCTTTCCCTGCAAGAAGCCTTTCTCTCAGACTGTTCTTGTGGAGTTCGGAAAGTGATATTTGGAAGCCCATAGAGGACTATGGTGAAAAAGGAAATATCTTCCTTTACAAACTGGAAAGAAGCTTTCTGAGAAACTGCTTTGTGTTCCGTTAATTCATCTCACAGAGTTACAGCTTTCTCCTCAAGAAGCCTTTCTCTAACACTGTTCTTGTGGAATTGGCAAAGTGATATTTGGAAGCCCCTAGAGGGCTATGGTGAAAAAGTAAATATCTTCCGTTAATAAGTGGAAAGAAGCTTTCTGAGAAACTGCTTTGTGTTCTGTTAATTCATCTCACAGAGTTACAGCTTTCCCTGCAAGAAGCCTTTCTCTAAGATTGTTCTTGTGGAAACGGCAAAGTGATATTTGGAATCCCATAGAGGGCTATGGTGAAAAAGGAAATATCTTCGGTTAAAAACTGGAAAGAAGCTTTCTGAGAAACTGCTTTGTGTTCTGTTAATTCATCTCACAGAGTTACATCTTTCCCTTCAAGAAGCCTTTCGCTAAAGCTGTTCTTGTGGAATTGGCAAAGTGATATTTGGAAGCCCATAGAGGGCTATGGTGAAAAAGGAAATATCTTACTTTAGAAACTGGAAAGAAGCTTTCTGAGAAACTGCTTTGTGTTCTGATAATTCATCTCACAGAGTTACATCTCTCCCTTCAAGAAGCCTGTCGCTAAGTCTGTTTTTGTGGAATTGGCAAAGTGATATTTGGAAGCCCCTAGAGGGCAATGGTGAAAAAGGAAATATCTTCCATTAAAAACTGGAAAGAAGCTTTCTGAGAAACTGCTTTGTGTTCTGTTAATTCATCTCACAGAGTTACAGCTTTCCCTTCAAGAAGCCTTTCGCTAAGGCTGTTCTTGTGGAATTGGCAAAGTGATATTTGGAAGCCCATAGAGGGCTATGGTGAAAAAGGAAATATCTTCCGTTAAAAACTGGAAAGAAGCTTTCTGAGAAACTGCTTTGTGTTCTGTTAATTCATCTCACAGAGTTACAGCTTTCACCT
The DNA here is from genome assembly GCA_023783455.1 of Erythrocebus patas. Lineage (NCBI taxonomy): Eukaryota > Metazoa > Chordata > Mammalia > Primates > Cercopithecidae > Erythrocebus > Erythrocebus patas. Next base: position 34,420 of record JAKFHT010001173.1, read on the forward strand.
CAAGAAGCCTTTCTAAGACTGTTCTTGTGGAATTGGGAAAGTGATATTTGGAAGCCCATAGAGGGCAATGGTGAAAAGGAAATATCTTCCTTAAAACTGGAAAGAAGCTTTCTGAGAAACTGCTTTGTGTTCTGTTAATTCATCTCACAGAGTTACAGCTTTCCTTCAAGAAGCCTTTCTAAGACTGTTCTTGTGGAATTGGGAAAGTGATATTTGGAAGCCCATAGAGGGCAATGGTGAAAAAGGAAATATCTTCGGTTAAAACTGGAAAGAAGCTTGAGAAACTGCTTTGTGTTCTGTTAATTCATCTCACAGAGTTACATCTTTCCTTCAAGAAGCCTTTTGCTAAGGCTGTTCTTGTGGAATTGGCAAAGTGATATTTGGAAGCCCATAGGGCTATGGTGAAAAGGAAATATCTTCCATTAAAAACTGGAAAGAAACTTTCTGAGAAACTGTTTTGTGTTCTGTTAATTCATCTGACAGAGTTACAGCTTTCCTTCAAGAAGCCTTTCCTAATGCTGTTCTTGTGGAATTGGCAAAGTGATATTTGGAAGCCCATAGAGGGCTATGGTGAAAAAGGAAATATCTTCCATTAAAAACTGGAAAGAAGCTTGAGAAACTGCTTTGTGTTCTGTTAATTCATCTCACAGAGTTACAGCTTTCCCTCAAGAAGCCTTTCTAAGACTGTTCTTGTGGAATTGGCAAAGTGATATTTGGAAGCCCATAGAGGCTATGGTGAAAAAGGAAATATCTTCGGTTAAAACTGGAAAGAAGCTTTCTGAGAAACTGCTTTGTGTTCTGATAATTCATCTCACAGAGTTACATCTTTCCCTTCAATAAGCCTTTCGCTAAGGCTGTTCTTGTGGAATTGGCAAAGTGATATTTGGAAGCCCATAGAGGGCTATGGTGAAAAAGGAAATATCTTCCGTTAAAAACTGGAAAGAAGCTTTCTGAGAAACTGCTTTGTGTTCTGATAATTCATCTCACAGAGTTACAGCTTTCCCTTCAAGAAGCCTTCCGCCAATGCTGTTCTTGTGGAATTGGCAAAGTGATATTTGGAAGCCCATAGGGCTATGGTGAAAAGGAAATATCTTCCTTTAAAACTGGAAAGAAGCTTTCTGAGAAACTGCTTTGTGTTCTGATAATTCATCTCACAGAGTTACAGCTTTCCTCAAGAAGCCTTTCGCTAAGGCTGTTCTTGTGGAATTGGCAAAGGATATTTGGAAGCCCCTAGAGGGCTATGGTGAAAAGGAAATATC
>JAKFHT010001174.1:0-35642 GCA_023783455.1 Erythrocebus patas
AAGATTGTTCTTGTGGAATTGGTAAAGGGATATTTGGAAGCCCATAGAGGGCTATGATGAAAAGGAAATATCTTCCGTTCAAAACTGGAAGAAGCTTTCTGAGAAACTGCTCTGTGTTCTGTTAATTCATCTCACAGAGTTACATCTTTCCCTTCAAAGCCTTTCGCTAAGGTTCTTCTTGTGGAATTGGCAAAGGATATTTGGAAGCCCATAGGGGCTATGGTGAAAAAATATCTTCCGTTGAAAACTGGAAAGAAGCTTTCTGAGAAACTGCTCTGTGTTCTGTTAATTCATCTCACAGAGTTACATCTTTCCCTTCAAGAAGCCTTTTGCTAAGGTTATTCTTGTGGAATTGGCAAAGGATATTTGGAAGCCCATAGGGGCTATGGTGAAAAAAATATCTTCCGTTCAAAACTGGAAAGAAGCTTTCTGAGAAAATGCTCTGTGTTCTGTTAATTCATCTCACAGAGTTACATCTTTCCTTCAAGAAGCCTTTCGCTAAGGCTGTTCTTGTGGAATTGGCAAAGGATATTTGGAAGCCCATAGAGGGCTATGGTGAAAAAATATCTTCCGTTCAAAACTGGAAAGAAGCTTTCTGAGAAACTGCTCTGTGTTCTTTTAATTCATCTCACAGAGTTACACCTTTCCTTCAAGCCTTTCGCTGAGGCTGTTCTTGTGGAATTGGCAAGGGGATATTTGGAAGCCCATAAAGGGCTATGGTGAAAAAGGAAATATCTTCCGTTCAAAACTGGAAAGAAGCTTTCTGAGAAACTGCTCTGTGTTCTGTTAATTCATGTCACAGAGTTACATCTTTCCCTTCAAGAAGCCCTTCGCTAAGATTGTTCTTGTGGAATTGGTAAAGGGATATTTGGAAGCCCATAGAGGCCTATGGTGAAAAAGTAAATATCTTCCTTTCAAAACTGGAAAGAAGCTTTCTGAGAAACTGCTCTGTGTTCTTTTAATTCATCTCACACAATTACATCTTTCCCTTCAAGAATCCTTTCGCTAAGGTTGTTCTTGTGGAATTGGCAAAGGGATATTTGGAAGCCCATAGGGGGCTATGGTGTAAAAGGAAATATCTTCCGTTCAAAACTGGAAAGAAGCTTTCTGAGAAACTGCTCTGTGTTCTGTTAATTCATCTTACAGACTTACATCTTTCCCTTCAAGAAGCCTTTCGCTAAGGCTGTTTTTGTGGAATTGGCAAAGTGATATTTGGTAACCCATAGAGGGCCACGGTGAAAAAGGAAATATCTTCCGTTCAAAACTGGAAAGAAGCTTTCTGAGAAACTGCTCTGTGTTCTGTTAATTCATCTCACAGAGTTACATCTTTCCCTTCAAGAAGCTTTTCGCTAAGGCTGTTCTTGTGGAATTGGCAAGGGGATATTTGGAAGCCCCTAGAGGGCTATGGTGAAAAAGGAAATATCTTCCGTTAGAAACTGGAAAGAAGCTTTCTGAGAAACTGCTTTGTGTTCTTTTAATTCATCTCACAGAGTTACATCTTTCCCTTCAAGAAGCCTTTCGCTAAGGTTCTTCTTGTGGAATTGGCAAAGGGATATTTGGAAGCCCATAGAGGGCTATGGTGAAAAAGGAAATATCTTCCGTTCAAAACTGGAAAGAAGCTTTCTGAGAAACTGCTCTGTGTTCTGTTAATTCATCTCACAGAGTTACATCTTTCCCTTCAAGAAGCCTTTCGCTAAGGGTGTTCTTGTGGAACTGGCAAAGTGAAGTTAGGAAGCCCTTAAAGGGCTATGGTGAAAAAGGAAATATCTTCCGTTGAAAACTGGAAAGAAGCTTTCTGAGAAACTGCTCTGTGTTCTGTTAATTCATCTCACAGAGTTACATCTTTCCCTTCAAGAATCCTTTCGCTAAGGTTGTTCTTGTGGAATTGGCAAAGGGATATTTGGAAGCCCATAGAGGGCTACGGTGAAAAAGGAAATATCTTCCGTTCAAAACTGGAAAGAAGCTTTCTGAGAAACTGCTCTGTGTTCTGTTAATTCATCTCACAGAGTTACATCTTTCCCTTCAAGAAGCCTTTCGCTAAGGCTGTTCTTGTGGAATTGGCAAAGGGATATTTGGAAGCCCATAAAGGGCTATGGTGAAAAAGGAAATATCTTCCGTTGAAAACTGGAAAGAAGCTTTCTGAGAAACTGCTCTGTGTTCTGTTAATTCATCTCACAGAGTTACATCTTTCCCTTCAAGAATCCTTTCGCTAAGGTTGTTCTTGTGGAATTGGCAAGGATATTTGGAAGCCCATAGAGGCTACGGTGAAAAAGGAAATATCTTCCGTTCAAAACTGGAAAGAAGCTTTCTGAGAAACTGCTCTGTGTTCTGTTAATTCATCTCACAGAGTTACATCTTTCCTTCAAGCCTTTCGCTAAGGCTGTTCTTGTGGAATTGGCAAAGGATATTTGGAAGCCCATAAAGGGCTATGGTGAAAAAGGAAATATCTTCCGTTGAAAACTGGAAAAAGCTTTCTGAGAAACTGCTCTGTGTTCTGTTAATTCATCTCACAGAGTTACATCTTTCCTTCAAGAATCCTTTCGCTAAGGTTGTTCTTGTGGAATTGGCAAAGGGATATTTGGAAGCCCATAAGGGCTATGGTGAAAAATATCTTCCGTTCAAAACTGGAAAGAAGCTTTCTGAGAAACTGCTCTGTGTTCTGTTAATTCATCTCACAGAGTTACATCTTTCCTTCAAGAAGCCTTCGCTAAGGCTGTTCTTGTGGAATTGGCAAAGGATATTTGGAAGCCCATAGAGGCTATGGTGAAAAAGGAAATATCTTCCGTTCAAAACTGGAAAGAAGCTTTCTGAGAAACTGCTCTGTGTTCTGTTAATTCATCTCACAGAGTTACATCTTTCCTTCAAGAATCCTTTCGCTAAGGTTGTTCTTGTGGAATTGGCAAAGGATATTTGGAAGCCCATAGAGGGCTATGGTGAAAAAGGAAATATCTTCCGTTCAAAACTGGAAAGAAGCTTTCTGAGAAACTGCTCTGTGTTCTGTTAATTCATCTCACAGAGTTACATCTTTCCCTTCAAGAAGCCTTTCGCTAAGGCTGTTCTTGTGGAATTGGCAAAGTGATATTTGGAAGCCCATAGAGGGCTATGGTGAAAAAGTAAATATCTTCCGTTCAAAACTGGAAAGAAGCTTTCTGAGAAACTGCTCTGTGTTCTTTTAATTCATCTCACAGAGTTACATCTTTCCCTTCAAGAATCCTTTCGCTAAGGTTGTTCTTGTGGAATTGGCAAAGGGATATTTGGAAGCCCATAGGGGGCTATGGTGAAAAAGGAAATATCTTCCGTTCAAAACTGGAAAGAAGCTTTCTGAGAAACTGCTCTGTGTTCTGTTAATTCATCTCACAGAGTTACATCTTTCCCTTCAAGAAGCCTTTCGCTAAGGGTGTTCTTGTGGAATTGGCAAAGTGATGTTAGGAAGCCCATAAAGGGCTATGGTGAAAAAGGAAATATCTTCCGTTTAAAACTGGAAAGAAGCTTTCTGAGAAACTACTCTGTGTTCTCTTAATTCTTATCACAGAGTTACACCTTTCCCTTCAAGAAGCCTTTCGCTAAGGCTGTTCTTGTGGAATTGGCAAAGTGATATTTGAAAGCCCATAGAGGGCTACGGTGAAAAAGGAAATATCTTCCGTTCAAAACTGGAAAGAAGCTTTCTGAGAAACTGCTCTGTGTTCTGTTAATTCATCTTACAGACTTACATCTTTCCCTTCAGGAAGCCTTTCGCTAAGGCTGTTCTTGTGGAATTGGCAAAGTGATATTTGGTAACCCATAGAGGGCTACGGTGAAAAAGGAAATATCTTCCGTTCAAAACTGGAAAGAAGCTTTCTGAAAAACTGCTCTGTGTTCTTTTAATTCATCTATCACAGTTACATCTTTCCCTTCAAGAAGCCTTTCGCTAAGGCTGTTCTTGTGGAATTAGCAAAGGATATTTGGAAGCCCATAAAGGGCTATGGTGAAAAAAATATCTTCCGTTCAAAACTGGAAAGAAGCTTTCTGAGAAACTGCTCTGTGTTCTGTTAATTCATCTCACAGAGTTACATCTTTCCTTCAAGAATCCTTTCGCTAAGGTTGTTCTTGTGGAATTGGCAAAGGATATTTGGAAGCCCATAGGGGCTATGGTGAAAAAGGAAATATCTTCCGTTCAAAACTGGAAAGAAGCTTTCTGAGAAACTGCTCTGTGTTCTGTTAATTCATCTCACAGAGTTACATCTTTCCTTCAAGAAGCCTTTCGCTAAGGTTGTTCTTGTGGAATTGGCAAAGGATATTTGGAAGCCCATAGAGGGCTATGGTGAAAAGGAAATATCTTCCGTTCAAAACTGGAAAGAAGCTTTCTGAGAAACTGCTCTGTGTTCTGTTAATTCATCTCACAGAGTTACATCTTTCCTTCAAGAAGCCTTTCGCTAAGGCTGTTCTTGTGGAATTGGCAAGGATATTTGGAAGCCCATAAGGGCTATGGTGAAAAGGAAATATCTTCCGTTCAAAACTGGAAAGAAGCTTTCTGAGAAACTGCTCTGTGTTCTGTTAATTCATCTCACAGAGTTACATCTTTCCTTCAAGAAGCCTTTCGCTAAGGCTGTTCTTGTGGAATTAGCAAAGGATATTTGGAAGCCCATAAAGGGCTATGGTGAAAAAGGAAATATCTTCCGTTCAAAACTGGAAAGAAGCTTTCTGAGAAACTGCTCTGTGTTCTGTTAATTCATCTCACAGAGTTACATCTTTCCTTCAAGAAGCCTTTCGCTAAGGTTGTTCTTGTGGAATTGGCAAAGGATATTTGGAAGCCCATAGAGGGCTATGGTGAAAAAGGAAATATCTTCCGTTCAAAACTGGAAAGAAGCTTCTGAGAAACTGCTCTGTGTTCTGTTAATTCATCTCACAGAGTTACATCTTTCCTTCAAGAAGCCTTTCGCTAAGGCTGTTCTTGTGGAATTGGCAAAGGATATTTGGAAGCCCATAGGGCTATGGTGAAAAAGGAAATATCTTCCGTTCAAAACTGGAAAGAAGCTTTCTGAGAAACTGCTCTGTGTTCTGTTAATTCATCTCACAGAGTTACATCTTTCCTTCAAGAAGCCTTTCGCTAAGGCTGTTCTTGTGGAATTGGCAAGGATATTTGGAAGCCCATAAAGGGCTATGGTGAAAAAGGAAATATCTTCCGTTCAAAACTGGAAAGAAGCTTTCTGAGAAACTGCTCTGTGTTCTGTTAATTCATCTCACAGAGTTACATCTTTCCTTCAAGAAGCCTTCGCTAAGATTGTTCTTGTGGAATTGGTAAAGGGATATTTGGAAGCCCATAGAGGGCTATGGTGAAAAAGGAAATATCTTCCGTTCAAAACTGGAAAGAAGCTTTCTGAGAAACTGCTCTGTGTTCTGTTAATTCATCTCACAGAGTTACATCTTTTCCTTCAAGAAGCCTTTCGCTAAGGCTGTTCTTGTGGAATTGGCAAAGTTATATTAGGAAGCCCATAGAGGGCTATGGTGAAAAAAAATATCTTCCGTTCAAAACTGGAAAGAAGCTTTCTGAGAAACTGCTCTGTGTTCTGTTAATTCATCTCACAGAGTTACATCTTTCCTTCAAGAAGCCTTTCGCGCTGTTCTTGTGGAATTGGCAAAGGTTATTTGGAAGCCCATAGAGGCTATGGTGAAGGAAATATCTTCCGTTCAAAACTGGAAGAAGCTTTCTGAGAAACTGCTCTGTGTTCTGTTAATTCATCTCACAGAGTTACATCTTTCCCTTCAAGAAGCCTTTTCGCTAAGGCTGTTCTTGTGGAATTGGCAAAGGGATATTTGGAAGCCCATAGAGGGCTATGGTGAAAAAGGAAATATCTTCCGTTCAAAACTGGAAAGAAGCTTTCTGAGAAACTGCTCTGTGTTCTGTTAATTCATCTCACAGAGTTACATCTTTCCTTCAAGAAGCCTTTCGCTAAGGCTGTTCTTGTGGAATTGGCAAAGGATATTTGGAAGCCCATAGGGCTATGGTGAAAAGGAAATATCTTCCGTTCAAAACTGGAAAGAAGCTTTCTGAGAAACTGCTGTGTTCTGTTAATTCATCTCACAGAGTTACATCTTTCCTTCAGAAGCCTTTCGCTAAGGCTGTTCTTGTGGAATTGGCAAAGGGATATTTGGAAGCACGTAGAGGGCTATGGTGAAAAGGAAATATCTTCCGTTCAAAACTGGAAAGAAACTTTCTGAGAAACTGCTCTGTGTTCTGTTAATTCATCTCACAGAGTTACATCTTTCCCTTCAAGAAGCCTTTCGCTAAGGCTGTTCTTGTGGAATTGGCAAAGTGATATTTGGAAGCCCATAGAGGGCTATGGTGAAAAAGGAAATATCTTCCGTTCAAAACTGGAAAGAAGCTTTCTGAGAAACTGCTCTGTGTTCTGTTAATTCATCTCACAGAGTTACATCTTTCCCTTCAAGAAGCCTTTCGCTAAGGCTGTTCTTGTGGAATTGGCAAAGGGATATTTGGAAGCCCATAGAGGGCTATGGTGAAAAGGAAATATCTTCCGTTCAAAACTGGAAAGAAGCTTTCTGAGAAACTGCTCTGTGTTCTGTTAATTCATCTCACAGAGTTACATCTTTCCTTCAAGAAGCCTTTCGCTAAGGCTGTTCTTGTGAAATTGGCAAGAGGATATTTGGAAGCCCATAGAGGGCTATGGTGAAAAAGGAAATATCTTCCGTTCAAAACTGGAAAGAAGCTTTCTGAAGAACTGCTCTGTGTTCTGTTAATTCATCTCACAGAGTTACATCTTTCCCTTCAAGAAGCCTTTCGCTAAGGCTGTTCTTGTGGAATTGGCAAAGGGATATTTGGAAGCCCATAGAGGGCTATGGTGAAAAAGGAAATATCTTCCGTTCAAAACTGGAAAGAAGCTTTCTGAGAAACTGCTCTGTGTTCTGTTAATTCATCTCACAGAGTTACATCTTTCCCTTCAAGAAGCCTTTCCCTAAGGCTGTTCTTGTGGAATTGGCAAAGGATATTTGGAAGCCCTTAGAGGGCTATTGTGAAAAAGGAAATATCTTCCGTTCAAAACTTCAAAGAAGCTTTCTGAGAAACTGCTCTGTGTTCTGTTAATTCATCTCACAGAGTTACATCTTTCCTTCAAGAAGCCTTTCGCTAAGGCTGTTCTTGTGGAATTGGCAAAGGATATTTGGAAGCCCATAGAGGGCTATGGTGAAAAAGGAAATATCTTCCGTTCAAAACTGGAAAGCTTTCTGAGAAACTGCTCTGTGTTCTGTTAATTCATCTCACAGAGTTACATCTTTCCTTCAAGAGCCTTCGCTAAGGCTGTTCTTGTGGAATTGGCAAAGGGATATTTGGAAGCCCATAGAGGGCTATGGTGAAAAAAATATCTTCCGTTCAAAACTGGAAAGAAGCTTTCTGAGAAACTGCTCTGTGTTCTGTTAATTCATCTCACAGAGTTACATCTTTCCTTCAAGAAGCCCTTTCGCTAAGGCTGTTCTTGTGGAATTGGTAAAAGGATATTGGAAGCCCATAGAGGGCTATGGTGAAAAAGGAAATATCTTCCGTTCAAAACTGGAAAAAGCTTTCTGAGAAACTGCTCTGTGTTCTGTTAATTCATCTCACAGAGTTACATCTTTCCTTCAAGAAGCCTTTCGCTAAGGCTGTTCTTGTGGAATTGGCAAAGGATATTTGGAAGCCCATAAAGGGCTATGGTGAAAAAGGAAATATCTTCCGTTCAAAACTGGAAAGAAGCTTTCTGAGAAACTGCTCTGTGTTCTGTTAATTCATCTCACAGAGTTACATCTTTCCCTTCAAGAAGCCTTTCGCTAAGGCTGTTCTTGTGGAATTGGCAAAGGATATTTGGAAGCCCATAGAGGCTATGGTGAAAAAGGAAATATCTTCCGTTCAAAACTGGAAAGAAGCTTTCTGAGAAACTGCTCTGTGTTCTGTTAATTCATCTCACAGAGTTACATCTTTCCCTTCAAGAAGCCTTTTGCTAAGGCTGTTCTTGTGGAATTGGCAAAGGGATATTTGGAAGCCCATAGGGCTATGGTGAAAAAATATCTTCCGTTCAAAACTGGAAAGAAGCTTTCTGAGAAACTGCTCTGTGTTCTGTTAATTCATCTCACAGACTTACATCTTTCCTTCAAGAAGCCTTTCTTAAGGCTGTTCTTGTGGAATTGGCAAAGTGATATTTGGAAGCCCATAGGGCTATGGTGAAAAAGGAAATATCTTCCGTTCAAAACTGGAAGAAGCTTTCTGAGAAACTGCTCTGTGTTCTGTTAATTCATCTCACAGAGTTACATCTTTCCCTTCAAGAAGCCTTTCGCTAAGGCTGTTCTTGTGGAATTGGCAAGGGATATTTGGAAGCCCATAGAGGGCTATGGTGAAAAAAATATCTTCCGTTCAAAACTGGAAAGAAGCTTTCTGAGAAACTGCTCTGTGTTCTGTTAATTCATCTCAGAGTTACATCTTTCCCTTCAAGAAGCCTTTCGCTAAGGCTGTTCTTGTGGAATTGGCAAAGGGATATTTGGAAGCCCATAAAGGGCTATGGTGAAAAAGGAAATATCTTCCGTTCAAAACTGGAAAGAAGCTTTCTGAGAAACTGCTCTGTGTTCTGTTAATTCATCTCACAGAGTTACATCTTTCCCTTCAAGAATCCTTTCGCTAAGGTTGTTCTTGTGGAATTGGCAAAGGGATATTTGGAAGCCCATAGAGGGCTATGGTGAAAAAGGAAATATCTTCCGTTCAAAACTGGAAAGAAGCTTTCTGAGAAACTGCTCTGTGTTCTGTTAATTCATCTCACAGAGTTACATCTTTCCCTTCAAGCCTTTTCGCTAAGGCTGTTCTTGTGGAATTGGCAAGGGATATTTGGAAGCCCATAGGGGCTATGGTGAAAAATATCTTCCGTTCAAAACTGGAAAGAAGCTTTCTGAGAAACTGCTCTGTGTTCTGTTAATTCATCTCACAGAGTTACATCTTTCCCTTCAAGAAGCCTTTGCTAAGGCTGTTCTTGTGGAATTGGCAAGGGATATTTGGAAGCCCATAGGGGGCTATGGTGAAAAAAGGAAATATCTTCCGTTCAAAACTGGAAAGAAGCTTTCTGAGAAACTGCTCTGTGTTCTGTTAATTCATCTCACAGAGTTACATCTTTCCCTTCAAGAAGCCTTCTGCTAAGATTGTTCTTGTGGAATTGGCAAAGGGATGTTTGGAAGCCCATAGAGGGCTATGGTGAAAAGGAAATATCTTCCGTTCAAAACTGGAAAGAAGCTTTCTGAGAAACTGCTCTGTGTTCTGTTAATTCATCTCACAGAGTTACATCTTTCCTTCAAGAAGCCTTTTGCTAAGCTGTTCTTGTGGAATTGGCAAAGGGATATTTGGAAGCCCATAGAGGGCTATGGTGAAAAAAATATCTTCCGTTCAAAACTGGAAAGAAGCTTTCTGAGAAACTGCTCTGTGTTCTGTTAATTCATCTCACAGAGTTACATCTTTCCCTTCAAGAAGCCTTTTGCTAAGGTTGTTCTTGTGGAATTGGCAAAGGATATTTGGAAGCCCATAGGGCTATGGTGAAAAAGGAAATATCTTCCGTTCAAAACTGGAAAGAAGCTTTCTGAGAAACTGCTCTGTGTTCTGTTAATTCATCTCACAGAGTTACATCTTTCCCTTCAAGAAGCCTTTTTCGCTAAGGCTGTTCTTGTGGAATTGGCAAAGGATATTTGGAAGCCCATAGAGGGCTATGGTGAAAAGGAAATATCTTCCGTTCAAAACTGGAAAGAAGCTTTCTGAGAAACTGCTCTGTGTTCTGTTAATTCATCTCACAGAGTTACATCTTTCCTTCAAGAAGCCTTTCGCTAAGGCTGTTCTTGTGGAATTGGCAAGGGATATTTGGAAGCCCATAAAGGGCTATGGTGAAAAAGGAAATATCTTCCGTTCAAAACTGGAAAGAAGCTTTCTGAGAAACTGCTCTGTGTTCTGTTAATTCATCTCACAGAGTTACATCTTTCCTTCAAGAAGCCTTTCGCTAAGGCTGTTCTTGTGGAATTGGCAAGGGATATTTGGAAGCCCATAGAGGCTATGGTGAAAAAGAAATATCTTCCGTTCAAAACTGGAAAGAAGCTTTCTGAGAAACTGCTCTGTGTTCTGTTAATTCATCTCACACAATTACATCTTTCCCTTCAAAAGCCTTTCGCTAAGGCTGTTCTTGTGGAATTGGCAAAGGATATTTGGAAGCCCATAGGGGCTATGGTGAAAAGGAAATATCTTCCGTTCAAAACTGGAAAAAGCTTTCTGAGAAACTGCTCTGTGTTCTGTTAATTCATCTCACAGAGTTACATCTTTCCTTCAAAAGCCTTTCGCTAAGGCTGTTCTTGTGGAATTGGCAAAGGATATTTGGAAGCCCATAGAGGGCTATGGTGAAAAAGGAAATATCTTCCGTTCAAAACTGGAAAAAGCTTTCTGAGAAACTGCTCTGTGTTCTGTTAATTCATCTCACAGAGTTACATCTTTCCCTTCAAGAAGCCTTTCGCTAAGGCTGTTCTTGTGGAATTGGCAAAGGGATATTTGGAAGCCCATAGAGGCTATGGTGAAAAGGAAATATCTTCCGTTCAAAACTGGAAAGAAGCTTTCTGAGAAACTGCTCTGTGTTCTTTTAATTCATCTCACAGAGTTACATCTTTCCTTCAAGAAGCCTTTCGCTAAGGTTGTTCTTGTGGAATTGGCAAAGGATATTTGGAAGCCCATAGAGGGCTATGGTGAAAAGGAAATATCTTCCGTTCAAAACTGGAAAGAAGCTTTCTGAGAAACTGCTCTGTGTTCTGTTAATTCATCTCACAGAGTTACATCTTTCCCTTCAGAAGCCTTTCGCTAAGGCTGTTCTTGTGGAATTGGCAAAGTGATATTTGGAAGCCCATAGAGGGCTATGGTGAAAAGGAAATATCTTCCGTTCAAAACTGGAAAGAAGCTTTCTGAGAAACTGCTCTGTGTTCTGTTAATTCATCTCACAGAGTTACATCTTTCCCTTCAAGAAAGCCTTTCGCTAAGGCTGTTCTTGTGGAATTGGCAAAGGGATATTTGGAAGCCCATAGAGGGCTATGGTGAAAAAGGAAATATCTTCCGTTCAAAACTGGAAAGAAGCTTTCTGAGAAACTGCTCTGTGTTCTGTTAATTCATCTCACAGAGTTACATCTTTCCCTTCAAAAGCCTTTCGCTAAGGCTGTTCTTGTGGAATTGGCAAAGGATATTTGGAAGCCCATAAAGGGCTATGGTGAAAAAGGAAATATCTTCCGTTCAAAACTGGAAAGAAGCTTTCTGAGAAACTGCTCTGTGTTCTGTGAATTCATCTCACAGAGTTACATCTTTCCTTCAAGAATCCTTTCGCTAAGGTTGTTCTTGTGGAATTGGCAAAGGATATTTGGAAGCCCATAGAGGGCTATGGTGAAAAGGAAATATCTTCCGTTCAAAACTGGAAAGAAGCTTTCTGAGAAACTGCTCTGTGTTCTGTTAATTCATCTCACAGAGTTACATCTTTCCTTCAAGAAGCCTTTCGCTAAGGCTGTTCTTGTGGAATTGGCAAAGGGATATTTGGAAGCCCATAAAGGGCTATGGTGAAAAAGGAAATATCTTCCGTTCAAAACTGGAAAGAAGCTTTCTGAGAAACTGCTCTGTGTTCTGTTAATTCATCTCACAGAGTTACATCTTTCCCTTCAAGAATCCTTTCGCTAAGGTTGTTCTTGTGGAATTGGCAAAGGGATATTTGGAAGCCCATAGAGGGCTATGGTGAAAAATATCTTCCGTTCAAAACTGGAAAGAAGCTTTCTGAGAAACTGCTCTGTGTTCTGTTAATTCATCTCACAGAGTTACATCTTTCCTTCAAGAAGCCTTTCGCTAAGGCTGTTCTTGTGGAATTGGCAAAGGGATATTTGGAAGCCCATAGAGGGCTATGGTGAAAAAATATATCTTCCGTTCAAAACTGGAAAGAAGCTTTCTGAGAAACTGCTCTGTGTTCTGTTAATTCATCTCACAGAGTTACATCTTTCCTTCAAGAATCCTTTCGCTAAGGTTGTTCTTGTGGAATTGGCAAAGGGATATTTGGAAGCCCATAGAGGCTATGGTGAAAAAGGAAATATCTTCCGTTCAAAACTGGAAGAAGCTTTCTGAGAAACTGCTCTGTGTTCTGTTAATTCATCTCACAGAGTTACATCTTTCCTTCAAAAGCCTTTCGCTAAAGGCTGTTCTTGTGGAATTGGCAAAGGATATTTGGAAGCCCATAGAGGGCTATGGTGAAAAAATATCTTCCGTTCAAAACTGGAAAAAGCTTTCTGAGAAACTGCTCTGTGTTCTGTTTTCATTTTTTTTTTTAATTTATTTATTATTATTAAACTTCAAGTTCAAGGAAATTTTATATGCTAAGAAATGTTCTTTTGTAAACTTGTGCCATGTTCATTGTTCAGTTCCCACCTATGGTGAGAACATGCGGTGTTTGGTTTTCTGTTCTTGTGATAGTTTGCTAAGAATGATGGTTTCCAGCTGCATCCATGTCCCTACAAAGGACACAAACTCATCCTTTTTATGGCTGCATAGTATTCCATGGTGTATATGTGCCACATTTTCTTAATCAATCTGTCACTGATGGACATTTGGGTTGATTCAAGTCTTTGCTATTGTGAATAGTGCTGCAATAAACATCGTGTGCATGTGTCTTTATAGCAGCATAATTTATAATCCTTTGGGTATATACCTAGTAATGGGATGGCTGGGTCATATGGTACATCTAGTTCTAGATCCTTGAGGAATCGCCATACTGTTTTCCATAATGGTTGAACTAGTTTACAATCCCACCAACAGTGTAAAAGTGTTCCTATTTCTCCACATCCTCTCCAGCACCTGTTGTTTCCTGACTTTTGAATGATCGCCATTCTAACTGGTGTGAGATGGTATCTCATTGTGGTTTTGATTTGCATTTCTCTGATGGCCAGTGATGATGAGCATTTTTCATGTGTCTGTTGGCTGTATGAATGTCTTCTTTTGAGAAATGTCTGTTCATATCCTTTGCCCACTTTTGATGGGGTTGTTTGTTTTTCTTGTAAATTTGTTTGAGTTCTTTGTAGGTTCTGGATATTAGCCCTTTGTCAGATGAGTAGATTGCAAAAATTTTCTCCCATTCTGTAGGTTGCCTGTTCACTCTGATGGTAGTTTCTTTTGCTGTGCAGAAGCTCTTTAGTTTAATGAGATCCCATTTGTCAATTTTGGCTTTTGCTGCCGTTGCTTTTGGTGTTTTAGACATGAAGTCTTTGCCCATGCCTATGTCCTGAATGGTACTACCTAGGTTTTCCTCTAGGATTTTTATGGTATTAGGTCTAACATTTAAGTCTCTAATCCATCTTGAATTAATTTTCGTATAAGGAGTAAGGAAAGGATCCAGTTTCAGCTTTCTACTTATGGCTAGCCAATTTTCCCAGCACCATTTATTAAATAGGAATCCTTTCCCATTTCTTGTTTCTCTCAGGTTTGTCAAAGATCAGATGGCTGTAGATGTGTGGTATTATTTCTGAGGACTCTGTTCTGTTCCATTGGTCTATATCTCTGTTTTGGTACCAGTACCATGCTGTTTTTGGTTACTGTAGCCTTGTAGTATAGTTTGAAGTCAGGTAGCGTGATGCCTCCAGCTTTGTTCTTTTGACTTAGGATTGTCTTGGAGATGCGGGCTCTTTTTGGTTCCATATGAACTTTAAAGCAGTTTTTCCAATTCTGTGAAGAAGCTCATTGGTAGCTTGATGGGGATGGCATTGAATCTATAAATTACCTTGGGCAGTATGGCCATTTTCACGATATTGATTCTTCCTATCCATGAGCATGGTATGTTCTTCCATTTGTTTGTGTCCTCTTTTTATTTCACTGAGCAGTGGTTTGTAGTTCTCCTTGAAGAGGTCCTTTACATCCCTTGTAAGTTGGATTCCTAGGTATTTTATTCTCTTTGAAGCAATTGTGAATGGAAGTTCATTCCTGATTTGGCTCTCTGTTTGACTGTCACTGGTGTATAAGAATGCTTGTGATTTTGCACATTAATTTTGTATCCTGAGACTTTGCTGAAGTTGCTTATCAGCTTAAGGAGATTTTGGGCTGAGACAATGGGGTTTTCTAAATATACAATCATGTCATCTGCAAACAGGGACAATTTGACTTCTTCTTTTCCTAACTGAATCCCCTTGATTTCTTTCTCTTGCCTGATTGCCCTAGCCAGAACTTCCAACACTATGTTGAATAGGAGTGGTGAGAGAGGCATCCCTGTCTTATGCCAGTTTTCAAAGGAATTTTTCCAGTTTTGCCCATTCAGTATGATATTGGCTGTGGGTTTGTCATAAATAGCTCTTATGATTTTGAGGTACGTTCCATCAATACCGAATTTATTGAGCGTTTTTAGCATGAAGGGCTGTTGAATTTTGTCAAAAGCCTTTTCTGCATCTATTGAGATAATGATGTGGTTCTTGTCTTTGGTTCTGTTTATATGCTGGATTATGTTTATTGATTTGCGAATGTTGAACCAGCCTTGCATCCCAGGGATGAAGCCCACTTGATCATGGTGGATAAGCTTTTGATGTGCTGCTGAATCCGGTTTGCCAGTATTTTATTGAGGATTTTTGCATCGATGTTCATCAGGGATATTGGTCTAAAATTCTCTTTTTGTTGTGTCTCTGCCAGGCTTTGGTATCAGGATGATGTTGGCCTCATAAAATGAGTTAGGGAGGATTCCCTCTTTTCTATTGATTGGAATAGTTTCAGAAGGAATGGTACCAGCTCCTCCTTGTACCTCTGGTAGAATTCAGCTGTGAATCCATCTGGTCCTGGACTTTTTGGTTGGTAGGCTATTAATTATTGCCTCAATTTCAGAGCCTACTATTGGTCTATTCAGGATTCAACTTCTTCCTGGTTTAGTCTTGGAAGAGTGTAAGTGTCAGGAAATTATCCATTTCTTCTAGATTTTCCAGTTTATTTGCGTAGAGGTGTTTATAGTATTCTCTGATGGTAGTTTGTATTTCTGTGGGGTCGGTGGTGATATCCCTTTATCATTTTTAATTGCGTCGATTTGATTCTTCTCTCTTTTCTTCTTTATTAGTCTTGCTAGTGGTCTGTCAATTTTGTTGATCTTTTCAAAAACCAACTCCTGGATTCATTGATTTTTGGAGGGTTTTTGTGTCTCTATCTCCTTCAGTTCTGCTCTGATCTTAGTTATTTCTTGCCTTCTGCTAGCTTTCGAATGTGTTTGCTCTTGCTTCTCTAGTTCTTTTAATTGCGATGTTAGAGTGTCAATTTTAGATCTTTCCTGCTTTCTCTTGTGGGCATTTAGTGCTATAAATTTCCCTCTACACACTGCTTTAAATGTGTCCCAGAGATTCTGGTATGTTGTATCTTTGTTCTCATTGGTTTCAAAGAACATCTTTATTTCTGCCTTCATTTCGTTATGTACCCAGTAGTCATTCAGGAGCAGGTTGTTCAGTTTCCATGTAGTTGAGCGGTTTTGATTGAGTTTCTTAGTCCTGAGTTCTAATTTGATTGCACTGTGGTCTGAGAGACAGTTTGTTATAATTTCTGTTCTTGTACATTTGCTGAGGAGTGCTTTACTTCCAATTCGTGGTCAATTTTGGAGTAAGTACGATGTGGTGCTGAGAAGAATGTATATTCTGTTGATTTGGGGTGGAGAGTTCTATAGATGTCTATTAGGTCTGCTTGCTGCAGAGATGAGTTCAATTCCTGGATCTCCTTGTTAACTTTCTGTCTCGTTGATCTGTCTAATGTTGACAGTGGAGTGTTGAAGTCTCCCATTATTATTGTATGGGAGTCTAAGTCTCTTTGTAAGTCTCTAAGGACTTGCTTTATGAATCTGGGTGCTCCTGTATTGGGTGCATATATATTTAGGATAGTTAGCTCTTCCTGTTGAATTGATCCCTTTACCATTATGTAATGGCCTTCTTTGTCTCTTTTGATCTTTGATGGTTTAAAGTCTGTTTTATCAGAGACTAGTATTGCAACCCCACTTTTTTGTTCTCCATTTGCTTGGTAAATCTTCCTCCATCCCTTTATTTTGAGCCTATGTATGTCTCTGCACATGAGATGGGTCTCCTGAATACAGCAGACTGATGGGTCTTGACTCTTTATCCAGTTTGCCAGTCTGTGTCTTTTAATTGGAGCATTTAGTCCATTTACATTTAAGGTTAAGATTGTTATGTGTGAACTTGATCCTGCCATTATGATATTAACTGGTTATTTTGCTCGTTAGTTGATGCAGTTTCTTCCTAGCCTTGATGGTCTTTACATTTTGGCATGTTTTGCAATGGCTGGTACCGGTTGTTCCTTTCCATGTTTAGTGCTTCCTTCAGGGTCTCTTGTAAGGCAGGCCTAGTGGTGACAAAATCCTAAGCATTTGCTTATCTGTAAAGGATTTTATTTCTCCTTCACTTATGAAACTTAGTTTGGCTGGATATAAAATTCTGGGTTTAAAATTCTTTTCTTTAAGAATGTTGAATATTGGCCCCACTCTCTTCTGGCTTGAAGAGTTTCTGCCGAGAGATCTGCTGTTAGTCTGATGGGCTTCCCTTTGTGGGTAACCCGACCTTTCTCTCTGGCTGCCCTTCAGATTTTTCCTTCATTTCAACTTTGGTGAATCTGGCAATTATGTGTCTTGGAGTTGCTCTTCTCGAGGAGTATCTTTGTGGCGTTCTCTGTATTTCCTGGATTTGAATGTTGGCCTGCCCTACTAGGTTGGGGAAGTTCTCCTGGATGATATCCTGAAGAGTGTTTTCCAACTTGGTTCCATTTTCCCCTCACTTTCAGGCACCCCAATCAGACGTAGATTTGGTCTTTTACATAATCCCATACTTCTTGCAGGCTTTGTTCATTTCTTTTCTTCTTTTTCTTTTGGTTTCTCTTCTCGCTTCATTTCATTCATTTGATCCTCCATCGCTGACATTCTTTCTTCCAGTTGATCGAGTCGGTTACAGAAGCTTGTGCATTTGTCACGTATTTCTCGTGCCATGGTTTTCGTCTCTTTCATTTCGTTTGTGAGCTTCTCTGCATTAATTACTCTAGCCATCAATTCTTCCACTTTTTTCAAGATTTTTAGTTTCTTTGCGCTGGAGTGCGTAATTCCTCCTTTAGCTCTGAGAAATTTGATGGACTGAAGCCTTCTTCTCTCATCTCGTCAGTCATTCTCCGTCCAGCTTTGATCCGTTGCTGGCGATGAGCTGCGCTCCTTTGCCGGGGAGATGCGCTCTTATTTTTGAATTCCCAGCTTTTCTGCCCTGCTTTTCCCCATCTTTGTGGTTTTATCTGCCTCTGGTCTTTGATGATGGTGATGTACTGATGGGGTTTTGGTGTAGGTGTCCTTCCTGTTTGATAGCTTTCCTTCTAACAGTCAGGATCCTCAGCTGTAGGTTGTAGCTGTAGGAGATTGCTTGAGGTCCACTCCAGACCCTGTTTGCCTGGGTATCAGCAGCAGAGGCTGCAGAAGATAGAATATTTCTGAACAGCGAGTGTACCTGTCTGATTCTTGCTTTGGAAGCTTCCTCTCAGGGGTGTACTCCACCCTGTGAGGTGTGGGGTGTCAGACTGCCCCTAGTGGGGGATGTCTCCCAGTTAGGCTACTCAGGGGTCAGGGACCCACTTGAGCAGGGAGTCTGTCCCTTCTCAGATCTCAACCTCCGTGTTGGGAGATCCACTGCTCTCTTCAAAGCTGTCAGACAGAGTCGTTTGCGTCTGCAGAGCTGCTGCGTTTGTTATTGTTGACTGTGCCCTGTCCCCAGAGGTGGAGTCTACAGAGACAGGCAGGTTTCCTTGAGCTGCTGTGAGCTCCACCCAGTTCGAGCTTCCCAGCGGCTTTGTTTACCTACTTAAGCCTCAGCGATGGCGGGCGCCCCTCCCCCAGCCTCGCTGCTGCCTTGCCAGTAGATCACAGACTGCTGTGCTAGCAATGAGGGAGGCTCCGTGGGTGTGGGACCCTCCCGGCCAGGTGTGGGATATGATCTCCTGGTGTGCCTGTTTTCTTAAAGCGCAGTTTTGGGGTGGGAGTTACCCGATTTTCCAGGTGTTGGGTGTCTCAGTTCCCCTGGCTAGGAAAAGGGATTCCCTTCCCCCTTGCGCTTTCCAGGGGAGGCGATGCCTCGCCCTGCTTCAGCTCTCGCTGGTCGGGCTGCAGCAGCTGACCAGCACCGATCGTCTGGCACTCCCCAGTGAGATGAACCCAGTACCTCAGTTGAAAATGCAGAAATCACCGGTCTTCTGTGTCCCTCGCGCTGGGAGTTGGAGACTGGAGCTGTTCCTATTCGGCCATCTTGCTCCGCCTCTCCGGTTATTTACTTTCTTATTCTCTGGTTCTTTGCCCTCTATGTAGCACTGTTCTTTCTTCAGGCAGAGTCGTCTGAAGAACGCTTCAACCTTTGTAGCTTCACCCTCGGGTAGAGTCGTCTGAAGAATGCTTCAACCTTTGTAGCTTCACCCTCAGCTCACCAAATGGTCTGCTCTGTGTTCTTTTAATTCATCTCACAGAGTTACACCTTTCCCTTCAAGAAGCCTTTCGCTGAGGCTGTTCTTGTGGAATTGGCAAGGGGATATTTAGAAGCCCATAAAGGGCTATGGTGAAAAAGTAAATATCTTCCGTTCAAAACTGGAAAGAAGCCTTCTGAGAAACTGCTCTGTGTTCTGTTAATTCATGTCACAGAGTTACATCTTTCCCTTCAAGAAGCCCTTCGCTAAGATTGTTCTTGTGGAATTGGTAAGGATATTTGAAGCCCATAGAGGCTATGATGAAAAAGGAAATATCTTCCGTTCAAAACTGGAAAGAAGTTTTCTGAGAAACTGCTCTGTGTTCTGTTAATTCAACTCACAGAGTTACATCTTTCCCTTCAAGAAGCCTTTCGCTACGGCTGTTCTTGTGGAATTGGTTATATTAGGAAGCCCATAAAGGGCTATGGTGAAAAAGGCAATATCTTCCGTTCAAAACCGGAAAGAAGCTTTCTGAGAAACTGCTCTGTGTTCTGTTAATTCATCTCACAGAGTTACATCTTTCCCTTCAAGAAGCCTTTCGCTAAGGCTGTTCTTGTGGAATTGGCAAAGGGTTATTTGGAAGCCCATAGAGGCTATGGTGAAAAGGAAATATCTTCCGTTGAAAACTGGAAAGAAGCTTTCTGAGAAACTGCTCTGTGTTCTGTTAATTCATCTCACAGAGTTACATCTTTCCCTTCAAGAAGCCTTTTGCTAAGGTTATTCTTGTGGAATTGGCAAAGGGATATTTGGAAGCCCATAGGGGCTATGGTGAAGGAAATATCTTCCGTTCAAAACTGGAAAGAAGCTTTCTGAGAAACTGCTCTGTGTTCTGTTAATTCATCTTACAGAGTTACATCTTTCCTTCAAGAAGCCTTTTGCTAAGGCTGTTCTTGTGGAATTGGCAAAGTGATATTTGGAGGCCCATAGAGGCTATGGTGAAAAGGAAATATCTTCCGTTCAAAACTGGAAAGAAGCTTTCTGAGAAACTGCTCTGTGTTCTGTTAATTCATCTCACAATCTCACAGAGTTACATCTTTCCCTTCAAGAAGCCTTTCGCTAAGGCTGTTCTTGTGGAATTGGCAAAGGATATTTGGAAGCCCATAGGGGCTATGGTGAAAAAGTAAATATCTTCCGTTCAAAACTGGAAAGAAGCCTTCTGAGAAACTGCTCTGTGTTCTGTTAATTCATGTCACAGAGTTACATCTTTCCCTTCAAGAAGCCCTTCGCTAAGATTGTTCTTGTGGAATTGGTAAAGGGATATTTGGAAGCCCATAGAGGGCTATGATGAAAAAGGAAATATCTTCCGTTCAAAACTGGAAAGAAGTTTTCTGAGAAACTGCTCTGTGTTCTGTTAATTCAACTCACAGAGTTACATCTTTCCCTTCAAGAAGCCTTTCGCTACGGCTGTTCTTGTGGAATTGGCAAAGTTATATTAGGAAGCCCATAAAGGGCTATGGTGAAAAAGGCAATATCTTCCGTTCAAAACCGGAAAGAAGCTTTCTGAGAAACTGCTCTGTGTTCTGTTAATTCATCTCACAGAGTTACATCTTTCCCTTCAAGAAGCCTTTCGCTAAGGCTGTTCTTGTGGAATTGGCAAAGGGTTATTTGGAAGCCCATAGAGGGCTATGGTGAAAAAGGAAATATCTTCCGTTGAAAACTGGAAAGAAGCTTTCTGAGAAACTGCTCTGTGTTCTGTTAATTCATCTCACAGAGTTACATCTTTCCCTTCAAGAAGCCTTTCGCTAAGGTTGTTCTTGTGGAATTGGCAAAGGGATATTTGGAAGCCCATAGGGGCTATGGTGAAAAAGGAAATATCTTCCGTTCAAAACTGGAAAGAAGCTTTCTGAGAAACTGCTCTGTGTTCTGTTAATTCATCTCACAGAGTTACATCTTTCCCTTCAAGAAGCCTTTCGCTAAGGCTGTTCTTGTGGAATTGGCAAAGTGATATTTGGAAGCCCATAGGGGCTATGGTGAAAAGGAAATATCTTCCGTTCAAAACTGGAAAGAAGCTTTCTGAGAAACTGCTCTGTGTTCTGTTAATTCATCTCACAGAGTTACATCTTTCCCTTCAAGAAGCCTTTTGCTAAGGCTGTTCTTGTGGAATTGGCAAAGTGATATTTGGAAGCCCATAGAGGGCTATGGTGAAAAGGAAATATCTTCCGTTCAAAACTGGAAAGAAGCTTTCTGAGAAACTGCTCTGTGTTCTGTTAATTCATCTCACAGAGTTACATCTTTCCTTCAAGCCTTTCGCTAAGGCTGTTCTTGTGGAATTGGCAAGGATATTTGGAAGCCCATAGAGGGCTATGGTGAAGGAAATATCTTCCGTTCAAAACTGGAAAGAAGCTTTCTGAGAAACTGCTCTGTGTTCTGTTAATTCATCTCACAGAGTTACATCTTTCCTTCAAGAAGCCTTTCGCTAAGGCTGTTCTTGTGGAATTGGCAAAGGATATTTGGAAGCCCATAGGGGCTATGGTGAAAAAGGAAATATCTTCCGTTCAAAACTGGAAAGAAGCTTTCTGAGAAACTGCTCTGTGTTCTTTTAATTCATCTCACAGAGTTACATCTTTCCCTTCAAAAGCCTTTCGCTAAGGCTGTTCTTGTGGAATTGGCAAGGATATTTGGAAGCCCATAAAGGGCTATGGTGAAAAGAAATATCTTCCGTTCAAAACTGGAAAAAGCTTTCTGAGAAACTGCTCTGTGTTCTGTTAATTCATCTCACAGAGTTACATCTTTCCCTTCAAGAAGCCTTCGCTAAGATTGTTCTTGTGGAATTGGCAAAGGATATTTGGAAGCCCATAGAGGGCTATGATGAAAAGGAAATATCTTCCGTTCAAAACTGGAAAGAAGTTTTCTGAGAAACTGCTCTGTGTTCTGTTAATTCATCTCACAGAGTTACATCTTTCCCTTCAAAAGCCTTTCGCTAAGGTTATTCTTGTGGAATTGGCAAAGGATATTTGGAAGCCCATAGGGGCTATGGTGAAAAAGGAAATATCTTCCGTTGAAAACTGGAAAGAAGCTTTCTGAGAAACTGCTCTGTGTTCTGTTAATTCATCTCACAGAGTTACATCTTTCCCTTCAAGAAGCCTTTTGCTAAGGTTATTCTTGTGGAATTGGCAAAGGGATATTTGGAAGCCCATAGGGGCTATGGTGAAAAGGAAATATCTTCCGTTCAAAACTGGAAAGAAGCTTTCTGAGAAAATGCTCTGTGTTCTGTTAATTCATCTCACAGAGTTACATCTTTCCTTCAAGAAGCCTTTTGCTGTTCTTGTGGAATTGGCAAGGGATATTTGGAAGCCCATAGAGGGCTATGGTGAAAAAGGAAATATCTTCCGTTCAAAACTGGAAAGAAGCTTTCTGAGAAACTGCTCTGTGTTCTTTTAATTCATCTCACAGAGTTACATCTTTCCTTCAAGAAGCCTTTCGCTAAGGCTGTTCTTGTGGAATTGGCAAGGATATTTGGAAGCCCATAGGGGCTATGGTGAAAAGGAAATATCTTCCGTTCAAAACTGGAAAAGCAGTTTTCTGAGAAACTGCTCTGTGTTCTGTTAATTCATCTCACACAATTACATCTTTCCTTCAAGAATCCTTTCGCTAAGGTTGTTCTTGTGGAATTGGCAAAGGATATTTGGAAGCCCATAGGGGCTATGGTGAAAAAGGAAATATCTTCCGTTCAAAACTGGAAAGAAGCTTTCTGAGAAACTGCTCTGTGTTCTGTTAATTCATCTCACAGACTTACATCTTTCCCTTCAAGAAGCCTTTCGCTAAGGCTGTTCTTGTGGAATTGGCAAAGGGATATTTGGAAGCCCATAGAGGGTGAAAAAAATATCTTCCGTTCAAAACTGGAAAGAAGCTTTCTGAGAAACTGCTCTGTGTTCTGTTAATTCATCTCACAGAGTTACATCTTTCCTTCAAGAAGCCTTTCGCTAAGGCTGTTCTTGTGGAATTAGCAAGGATATTTGGAAGCCCCTAGAGGGCTATGGTGAAAAAGGAAATATCTTCCGTTGAAAACTGGAAAGAAGCTTTCTGAGAAACTGCTCTGTGTTCTTTTAATTCATCTCACAGAGTTACATCTTTCCTTCAAGCCTTTCGCTAAGGTTATTCTTGTGGAATTGGCAAAGGGATATTTGGAAGCCCATAGAGGGCTATGGTGAAAAAGGAAATATCTTCCGTTCAAAACTGGAAAGAAGCTTTCTGAGAAACTGCTCTGTGTTCTGTTAATTCATCTCACAGAGTTACATCTTTCCTTCAAGAAGCCTTTCGCTAAGGTTGTTCTTGTGGAATTGGCAAAGTGATATTTGGAAGCCCATAAAGGGCTATGGTGAAAAAAATATCTTCCGTTGAAAACTGGAAAGAAGCTTTCTGAGAAACTGCTCTGTGTTCTGTTAATTCATCTCACAGAGTTACATCTTTCCTTCAAGAATCCTTTCGCTAAGGCTGTTCTTGTGGAATTGGCAAAGGATATTTGGAAGCCCATAGGGGCTATGGTGAAAAAGAAATATCTTCCGTTCAAAACTGGAAAAAGCTTTCTGAGAAACTGCTCTGTGTTCTGTTAATTCATCTCACAGAGTTACATCTTTCCTTCAAAGCCTTTCGCTAAGGCTGTTCTTGTGGAATTAGCAAAGGGATATTTGGAAGCCCATAGGGGCTATGGTGAAAAAGGAAATATCTTCCGCTCAAAACTGGAAAGAAGCTTTCTGAGAAACTGCTCTGTGTTCTGTTAATTCATCTCACAGAGTTACATCTTTCCTTCAAGAATCCTTTCGCTAAGGTTGTTCTTGTGGAATTGGTGAAAAAAATATCTTCCGTTCAAAACTGGAAAGAAGCTTTCTGAGAAACTGCTCTGTGTTCTGTTAATTCATGTCACAGAGTTACATCTTTCCTTCAAGAAGCCTTTCGCTAAGGTTGTTCTTGTGGAATTGGCAAAGTGATATTTGGAAGCCCATAGGGCTATGGTGAAAAAATATCTTCCGTTCAAAACTGGAAAAAGCTTTCTGAGAAACTGCTCTGTGTTCTGTTAATTCATGTCACAGAGTTACATCTTTCCTTCAAGAATCCTTTCGCTAAGGCTGTTCTTGTGGAATTGGCAAAGTGATATTTGGAAGCCCATAGGGCTATGGTGAAAAGTAAATATCTTCCGCTCAAAACTGGAAAGAAGCTTGAGAAACTGCTCTGTGTTCTTTTAATTCATCTCACAGTTACATCTTTCCTTCAAGAATCCTTTCGCTAAGGTTGTTCTTGTGGAATTGGCAAGGATATTTGGAAGCCCATAGGGCTATGGTGAAAAAATATCTTCCGTTCAAAACTGGAAAGAAGCTTGAGAAACTGCTCTGTGTTCTGTTAATTCATCTCACAGAGTTACATCTTTCCCTTCAAGAATCCTTTCGCTAAGGTTGTTCTTGTGGAATTGGCAAAGTGATATTTGGAAGCCCATAGGGCTATGGTGAAAAGGAAATATCTTCCGTTGAAAACTGGAAAGAAGCTTTCTGAGAAACTGCTCTGTGTTCTGTTAATTCATCTCACAGAGTTACATCTTTCCTTCAAAGCCTTTCGCTAAGGTTGTTCTTGTGGAATTGGCAAAGTGATATTTGGAAGCCCATAGAGGGCTATGGTGAAAAAATATCTTCCGTTGAAAACTGGAAAGAAGTTTTCTGAGAAACTGCTCTGTGTTCTGTTAATTCATGTCACAGAGTTACATCTTTCCTTCAAGAATCCTTTCGCTAAGGTTGTTCTTGTGGAATTGGCAAAGTGATATTTGGAAGCCCATAGGGCTATGGTGAAAAGTAAATATCTTCCGTTGAAAACTGGAAAGAAGCTTGAGAAACTGCTCTGTGTTCTGTTAATTCATGTCACAGAGTTACATCTTTCCTTCAAAGCCTTTCGCTAAGGCTGTTCTTGTGGAATTAGCAAAGGATATTTGGAAGCCCATAGGGCTATGGTGAAAAAATATCTTCCGTTGAAAACTGGAAAGAAGTTTTCTGAGAAACTGCTCTGTGTTCTTTTAATTCATCTCACAGTTACATCTTTCCTTCAAGAATCCTTTCGCTAAGGCTGTTCTTGTGGAATTAGCAAAGGATATTTGGAAGCCCATAAGGGCTATGGTGAAAAGGAAATATCTTCCGTTCAAAACTGGAAGAAGCTTTCTGAGAAACTGCTCTGTGTTCTGTTAATTCATCTCACAGTTACATCTTTCCTTCAAGAATCCTTTCGCTATTTCTTGTTTCTCTCAGGTTTGTCAAAGATCAGATGGCTGTAGATGTGTGGTATTATTTCTGAGGACTCTGTTCTGTTCCATTGGTCTATATCTCTGTTTTGGTACCAGTACCATGCTGTTTTGGTTACTGTAGCCTTGTAGTATAGTTTGAAGTCAGGTAGCGTGATGCCTCCAGCTTTGTTCTTTTGACTTAGGATTGTCTTGGAGATGCGGGCTCTTTTTGGTTCCATATGAACTTTAAAGCAGTTTTTCCAATTCTGTGAAGAAGCTCATTGGTAGCTTGATGGGGATGGCATTGAATCTATAAATTACCTTGGGCAGTATGGCCATTTTCACGATATTGATTCTTCCTATCCATGAGCATGGTATGTTCTTCCATTTGTTTGTGTCCTCTTTTATTTCACTGAGCAGTGGTTTGTAGTTCTCCTTGAAGAGGTCCTTTACATCCCTTGTAAGTTGGATTCCTAGGTATTTTATTCTCTTTGAAGCAATTGTGAATGGAAGTTCATTCCTGATTTGGCTCTCTGTTTGACTGTCACTGGTGTATAAGAATGCTTGTGATTTTGCACATTAATTTTGTATCCTGAGACTTTGCTGAAGTTGCTTATCAGCTTAAGGAGATTTTGGGCTGAGACAATGGGGTTTTCTAAATATACAATCATGTCGTCTGCAAACAGGGACAATTTGACTTCTTCTTTTCCTAACTGAATCCCTTGATTTCTTTCTCTTGCCTGATTGCCCTAGCCAGAACTTCCAACACTATGTTGAATAGGAGTGGTGAGAGGGCATCCTGTCTGTTAATGCCAGTTTTCAAAGGAATTTTTCCAGTTTTGCCCATTCAGTATGATATTGGCTGTGGGTTTGTCATAAATAGCTCTTATGATTTTGAGTACGTTCCATCAATACCGAATTTATTGGCGTTTTAGCATGAAGGGCTGTTGAATTTTGTCAAAAGCCTTTTCTGCATCTATTGAGATAATGATGTGGTTCTTGTCTTTGGTTCTGTTTATATGCTGGATTATGTTTATTGATTTGCGAATGTTGAACCAGCCTTGCATCCCAGGGATGAAGCCCACTTGATCATGGTGGATAAGCTTTTGATGTGCTGCTGAATCCGGTTTGCCAGTATTTTATTGAGGATTTTTGCATCGATGTTCATCAGGGATATTGGTCTAAAATTCTCTTTTTTGTTGTGTCTCTGCCAGGCTTTGGTATCAGGATGATGTTGGCCTCATAAAATGAGTTAGGGAGGATTCCCTCTTTTCTATTGATTGGAATAGTTTCAGAAGGAATGGTACCAGCTCCTCCTTGTACCTCTGGTAGAATTCAGCTGTGAATCCATCTGGTCCTGGACTTTTTTGGTTGGTAGGCTATTAATTATTGCCTCAATTTCAGAGCCTACTATTGGTCTATTCAGAGTTCAACTTCTTCCTGGTTTAGTCTTGGAAGAGTGTAAGTGTCAGGAAATTATCCATTTCTTCTAGATTTTCCAGTTTATTTGCGTAGAGGTGTTTATAGTATTCTCTGATGGTAGTTTGTATTTCTGTGGGGTCGGTGGTGATATCCCTTTATCATTTTAATTGCGTCGATTTGATTCTTCTCTCTTTTCTTCTTTATTAGTCTTGCTAGTGGTCTGTCAATTTTGTTGATCTTTTCAAAAACCAACTCCTGGATTCATTGATTTTTGGAGGGTTTTTGTGTCTCTATCTCCTTCAGTTCTGCTCTGATCTTAGTTATTTCTTGCCTTCTGCTAGCTTTGAATGTGTTTGCTCTTGCTTCTCTAGTTCTTTTAATTGCGATGTTAGAGTGTCAATTTTAGATCTTTCCTGCTTTCTCTTGTGGGCATTTAGTGCTATAAATTTCCCTCTACACACTGCTTTAAATGTGTCCCAGAGATTCTGGTATGTTGTATCTTTGTTCTCATTGGTTTCAAAGAACATCTTTATTTCTGCCTTCATTTCGTTATGTACCCAGTAGTCATTCAGGAGCAGGTTGTTCAGTTTCCATGTAGTTGAGCGGTTTTGATTGAGTTTCTTAGTCCTGAGTTCTAATTTGATTGCACTGTGGTCTGAGAGACAGTTTGTTATAATTTCTGTTCTTGTACATTTGCTGAGGTGCTTTACTTCCAATTCGTGGTCAATTTTGGAGTAAATGCGATGTGGTGCTGAGAAGAATGTATATTCTGTTGATTTGGGGTGGAGAGTTCTATAGATGTCTATTAGGTCTGCTTGCTGCAGAGATGAGTTCAATTCCTGGATATCCTTGTTAACTTTCTGTCTCGTTGATCTGTCTAATGTTGACAGTGGAGTGTTGAAGTCTCCCATTATTATTGTATGGGAGTCTAAGTCTCTTTGTAAGTCTCTAAGGACTTGCTTTATGAATCTGGGTGCTCCTGTATTGGGTGCATATATATTTAGGATAGTTAGCTCTTCCTGTTGAATTGATCCCTTTACCATTATGTAATGGCCTTCTTTGTCTCTTTTGATCTTTGATGGTTTAAAGTCTGTTTTATCAGAGACTAGTATTGCAACCCCTTTTTTGTTCTCCATTTGCTTGGTAAATCTTCCTCCATCCCTTTATTTTGAGCCTATGTATGTCTCTGCGTGAGATGGGTCTCCTGAATACAGCAGACTGATGGGTCTTGACTCTTTATCCAGTTTGCCAGTCTGTGTCTTTTAATTGGAGCATTTAGTCCATTTACATTTAAGGTTAAGATTGTTATGTGTGAACTTGATCCTGCCATTATGATATTAACTGGTTATTTTGCTCGTTAGTTGATGCAGTTTCTTCCTAGCCTTGATGGTCTTTACATTTTGGCATGTTTTGCAATGGCTGGTACGGTTGTTCCTTTCCATGTTTAGTGCTTCCTTCAGGGTCTCTTGTAAGGCAGGCCTAGTGGTGACAAAATCTCTAAGCATTTGCTTATCTGTAAAGGATTTTATTTCTCCTTCACTTATGAAACTTAGTTTGGCTGGATATAAAATTCTGGGTTTAAAATTCTTTTCTTTAAGAATGTTGAATATTGGCCCCACTCTCTTCTGGCTTGAAGAGTTTCTGCCGAGAGATCTGCTGTTAGTCTGATGGGCTTCCCTTTGTGGGTAACCGACCTTTCTCTCTGGCTGCCCTTAAGATTTTTCCTTCATTTCAACTTTGGTGAATCTGGCAATTATGTGTCTTGGGTTGCTCTTCTCGAGGAGTATCTTTGTGGCGTTCTCTGTATTTCCTGGATTTGAATGTTGGCCTGCCCTACTAGGTTGGGGAAGTTCTCCTGGATGATATCCTGAAGAGTGTTTTCCAACTTGGTTCCATTTTCCCCTCACTTTCAGGCACCCCAATCAGGCGTAGATTTGGTCTTTTACATAATCCCATACTTCTTGCAGGCTTTGTTCATTTCTTTTCTTCTTTTTCTTTTGGTTTCTCTTCTCGCTTCATTTCATTCATTTGATCCTCCATCGCTGACATTCTTTCTTCCAGTTGATCGAGTCGGTTACTGAAGCTTGTGCATTTGTCACGTATTTCTCGTGCCATGGTTTTCGTCTCTTTCATTTCGTTTGTGAGCTTCTCTGCATTAATTACTCTAGCCATCAATTCTTCCACTTTTTTCAAGATTTTTAGTTTCTTTGCGCTGGAGTGCGTAATTCCTCCTTTAGCTCTGAGAAATTTGATGGACTGAAGCCTTCTTCTCTCATCTCGTCGAAGTCATTCTCCGTCCAGCTTTGATCCGTTGCTGGCGATGAGCTGCGCTCCTTTGCCGGGGGAGATGCGCTCTTATTTTTTGAATTCCCAGCTTTTCTGCCCTGCTTTTCCCCATCTTTGTGGTTTTATCTGCCTCTGGTCTTTGATGATGGTGATGTACTGATGGGGTTTTGGTGTAGGTGTCCTTCCTGTTTGATAGCTTTCCTTCTAACAGTCAGGATCCTCAGCTGTAGGTTGTAGCTGTAGGAGATTGCTTGAGGTCCACTCCAGACCCTGTTTGCCTGGGTATCAGCAGCAGAGGCTGCAGAAGATAGAATATTTCTGAACAGCGAGTGTACCTGTCTGATTCTTGCTTTGGAAGCTTCCTCTCAGGGGTGTACTCCACCCTGTGAGGTGTGGGGTGTCAGACTGCCCCTAGTGGGGATGTCTCCCAGTTAGGCTACTCAGGGGTCAGGGACCCACTTGAGCAGGAGTCTGTCCCTTCTCAGATCTCAACCTCCGTGTTGGGAGATCCACTGCTCTCTTCAAAGCTGTCAGACAGAGTCGTTTGCGTCTGCAGAGCTGCTGCGTTTGTTATTGTTACTGTGCCCTGTCCCCAGAGGTGGAGTCTACAGAGACAGGCAGGTTTCCTTGAGCTGCTGTGAGCTCCACCCAGTTCGAGCTTCCCAGCAGCTTTGTTTACCTACTTAAGCCTCAGCAATGGCGGGCGCCTCCCCAGCCTCGCTGCTGCCTTGCGGTAGATCACAGACTGCTGTGCTAGCAATGAGGAGGCTCCGTGGGTGTGGGACCCTCCCGGCCAGGTGTGGGATATGATCTCCTGGTGTGCCTGTTTGCTTAAAGCGCAGTTTTGGGGTGGGAGTTACCCGATTTTCCAGGTGTTGTGTGTCTCAGTTCCCTGGCTGGGAAAGGATTCCCTTCCCCTTGCGCTTTCCAGGGGAGGCGATGCCTCGCCCTGCTTCAGCTCTCGCTGGTCGGGCTGCAGCAGCTGACCAGCACCGATCGTCTGGCACTCCCCAGTGAGATGAACCCAGTACCTCAGTTGAAAATGCAGAAATCACCGGTCTTCTGTGTCCCTCGCGCTGGGAGTTGGAGACTGGAGCTGTTCCTATTCGGCCATCTTGCTCCGCCTCTCCGGTTATTTACTTTCTTATTCTCTGGTTCTTTGCCCTCTATGTAGCACTGTTCTTTCTTCAGGCAGAGTCGTCTGAAGAACGCTTCAACCTTTGTAGCTTCACCCTCGGGTAGAGTCGTCTGAAGAATGCTTCAACCTTTGTAGCTTCACCCTCAGCTCACCAAATGGTCTGCTCTGTGTTCTTTTAATTCATCTCACAGAGTTACACCTTTCCCTTCAAGAAGCCTTTCGCTGAGGCTGTTCTTGTGGAATTGGCAAGGGGATATTTAGAAGCCCATAAAGGGCTATGGTGAAAAAGTAAATATCTTCCGTTCAAAACTGGAAAGAAGCCTTCTGAGAAACTGCTCTGTGTTCTGTTAATTCATGTCACAGAGTTACATCTTTCCCTTCAAGAAGCCCTTCGCTAAGATTGTTCTTGTGGAATTGGTAAAGGGATATTTGGAAGCCCATAGAGGGCTATGATGAAAAAGGAAATATCTTCCGTTCAAAACTGGAAAGAAGTTTTCTGAGAAACTGCTCTGTGTTCTGTTAATTCAACTCACAGAGTTACATCTTTCCTTTCAAGGAGCCTTTCGCAACGGCTGTTCTTGTGGAATTGGCAAAGTTATATTAGGAAGCCCATAAAGGGCTATGGTGAAAAAGGCAATATCTTCCGTTCAAAACCGGAAAGAAGCTTTCTGAGAAACTGCTCTGTGTTCTGTTAATTCATCTCACAGAGTTACATCTTTCCTTCAAGAAGCCTTTCGCTAAGGCTGTTCTTGTGGAATTGGCAAAGGATATTTGGAAGCCCATAGAGGGCTATGGTGAAAAAGGAAATATCTTCCGTTGAAAACTGGAAAGAAGCTTTCTGAGAAACTGCTCTGTGTTCTGTTAATTCATCTCACAGAGTTACATCTTTCCCTTCAAGAAGCCTTTTGCTAAGGTTATTCTTGTGGAATTGGCAAAGGGATATTTGGAAGCCCATAGGGGCTATGGTGAAAAAGGAAATATCTTCCGTTCAAAACTGGAAAGAAGCTTTCTGAGAAACTGCTCTGTGTTCTGTTAATTCATCTTACAGAGTTACATCTTTCCCTTCAAGAAGCCTTTCGCTAAGGCTGTTCTTGTGGAATTGGCAAAGTGATATTTGGAAGCCCATAGAGGGCTATGGTGAAAAAGGAAATATCTTCCGTTCAAAACTGGAAAGAAGCTTTCTGAGAAACTGCTCTGTGTTCTGTTAATTCATCTCACAATCTCACAGAGTTACATCTTTCCCTTCAAGAAGCCTTTCGCTAAGGCTGTGATTGTGCAATTGGCAAAGGGATATTTGGAAGCCCATAGAGGGCTATGGTGAAAAAGTAAATATCTTCCTTTCAAAACTGGAAAGAAGCTTTCTGAGAAACTGCTCTGTGTTCTGTTAATTCATCTCACAGAGTTACATCTTTCTCTTCAAGAAGCCTTTCGCTAAGGCTGTTCTTGTGGAATTGGCAAGGGGATATTTGGAAGCCCCTAGAGGGCTATGGTGAAAAAGGAAATATCTTCCGTTCAAAACTGGAAAGAAGCTTTCTGAGAAACTGCTCTGTGTTCTGTTAATTCATCTCACAGAGTTACATCTTTCCTTTCAAGAAGCCTTTCGCTAAGGGTGTTCTTGTGGAATTGGCAAAGTGATGTTAGGAAGCCCATGAAGGGCTATGGTGAAAAAGGAAATATCTTCCGTTCAAAACTGGAAAGAAGCTTTCTGAGAAACTGCTCTGTGTTCTGTTAATTCATCTCACAGAGTTACATCTTTCTCTTCAAGAAGCCTTTCGCTAAGGCTGTTCTTGTGGAATTGGCAAGGGGATATTTGGAAGCCCCTAGAGGGCTATGGTGAAAAAGGAAATATCTTCCGTTCAAAACTGGAAAGAAGCTTTCTGAGAAACTGCTCTGTGTTCTGTTAATTCATCTCACAGAGTTACATCTTTCCTTTCAAGAAGCCTTTCGCTAAGGGTGTTCTTGTGGAATTGGCAAAGTGATGTTAGGAAGCCCATGAAGGGCTATGGTGAAAAAGGAAATATCTTCCGTTCAAAACTGGAAAGAAGCTTTCTGAGAAACTGCTCTGTGTTCTTTTAATTCATCTCACAGAGTTACATCTTTCCCTTCAAGAATCATTTCGCTAAGGCTGTTCTTGTGGAATTGGCAAAGGGTTATCTGGAAGCCCATAGAGGGCTATGGTGAAAAAGGAAATATCTTCCGTTGAAAACTGGAAAGAAGCTTTCTGAAAAACTGCTCTGTGTTCTGTTAATTCATCTCACAGAGTTACATCTTTCCCTTCAAGAAGCCTTTTGCTAAGGTTATTCTTGTGGAATTGGCAAAGGGATATTTGGAAGCCCATAGGGGGCTATGGTGAAAAAGGAAATATCTTCCGTTCAAAACTGGAAAGAAGCTTTCTGAGAAACTGCTCTGTGTTCTGTTAATTCATCTTACAGAGTTACATCTTTCCCTTCAAGAAGCCTTTCGCTAAGGCTGTGCTTGTGCAATTGGCAAAGGGATATTTGGAAGCCCATAGAGGGCTATGGTGAAAAAGGAAATATCTTCCGTTCAAAACTGGAAAGAAGCTTTCTGAGAAACTGCTTTGTGTTCTTTTAATTCATCTCACAGAGTTACATCTTTCCCTTCCAGAAGCCTTTCGCTAAGGTTGTTCTTGTGGAACTGGCAAAGGGATATTTTTAAGCCCATAGAGGGCTATGGTGAAAAAGGAAATATCTTCCGTTCAAAACTGGAAAGAAGCTTTCTGAGAAACTGCACTGTGTTCTGTTAATTCATCTCACAGAGTTACATCTTTCCCTTCAAGAAGCCTTTCGCTAAGGCTGTTCTTGTGGAATTGGCAAAGGGATATTTGGAAGCCCATAGAGGCTATGGTGAAAAAGAAATATCTTCCGCTCAAAACTGGAAAGAAGCTTTCTGAGAAACTGCTCTGTGTTCTGTTAATTCATCTTACAGACTTACATCTTTCCTTCAAGAAGCCTTCGCTAAGGCTGTTCTTGTGGAATTGGCAAAGGATATTTGGAAGCCCATAGAGGGCTACGGTGAAAAGGAAATATCTTCCGCTCAAAACTGGAAAGAAGCTTTCTGAGAAACTGCTCTGTGTTCTGTTAATTCATCTCACAGAGTTACATCTTTCCTTCAAGAAGCCTTCGCTAAGGCTGTTCTTGTGGAATTGGCAAAGTGATATTTGGAAGCCCATAAAGGGCTATGGTGAAAAGGAAATATCTTCCGTTCAAAACTGGAAAGAAGCTTTCTGAGAAACTGCTCTGTGTTCTGTTAATTCATCTCACAGAGTTACATCTTTCCTTCAAGAATCCTTTCGCTAAGGTTGTTCTTGTGGAATTGGCAAAGGATATTTGGAAGCCCATAGAGGGCTACGGTGAAAAGGAAATATCTTCCGCTCAAAACTGGAAAGAAGCTTTCTGAGAAACTGCTCTGTGTTCTGTTAATTCATCTCACAGAGTTACATCTTTCCTTCAAGAAGCCTTTCGCTAAGGCTGTTCTTGTGGAATTGGCAAGGATATTTGGAAGCCCATAGGGGCTATGGTGAAAAGGAAATATCTTCCGTTCAAAACTGGAAAGAAGCTTTCTGAGAAACTGCTCTGTGTTCTTTTAATTCATCTCACAGAGTTACATCTTTCCTTCAAGAAGCCTTTCGCTAAGGCTGTTCTTGTGGAATTGGCAAGGATATTTGGAAGCCCATAAAGGGCTATGGTGAAAAGGAAATATCTTCCGTTCAAAACTGGAAAGAAGCTTTCTGAGAAACTGCTCTGTGTTCTGTTAATTCATGTCACAGAGTTACATCTTTCCTTCAAGAAGCCTTCGCTAAGATTGTTCTTGTGGAATTGGTAAAGGGATATTTGGAAGCCCATAGAGGGCTATGGTGAAAAGGAAATATCTTCCGTTAAAACTGGAAAGAAGCTTTCTGAGAAACTGCTCTGTGTTCTTTTAATTCATCTCACAGACTTACATCTTTCCTTCAAGAAGCCTTTCGCTAAGGCTGTTCTTGTGGAATTGGCAAAGGGATATTTGGAAGCCCATAAAGGGCTATGGTGAAAAAGGAAATATCTTCCGTTCAAAACTGGAAAGAAGCTTTCTGAGAAACTGCTCTGTGTTCTGTTAATTCATCTCACAGAGTTACATGTTTCCTTCAAGAAGCCTTCGCTAAGATTGTTCTTGTGGAATTGGTAAAGGGATATTTGGAAGCCCATAGATGGCTATGATGAAAAGGAAATATCTTCCGTTAAAACTGGAAAGAAGCTTTCTGAGAAACTGCTCTGTGTTCTGTTAATTCATCTCACAGACTTACATCTTTCCCTTCAAGAAGCCTTTCGCTAAGGCTGTTCTTGTGGAATTGGCAAGGATATTTGGAAGCCCATAAAGGGCTATGGTGAAAAAGGAAATATCTTCCGTTCAAAACTGGAAGAAGCTTTCTGAGAAACTGCTCTGTGTTCTGTTAATTCATCTCACAGAGTTACATGTTTCCTTCAAGAAGCCTTCGCTAAGGCTGTTTTTGTGGAATTGGCAAAGTGATATTTGGTAACCCATAGAGGGCTACGGTGAAAAAGGAAATATCTTCCGTTCAAAACTGGAAAGAAGCTTTCTGAGAAACTGCTCTGTGTTCTGTTAATTCATCTCATAGAGTTACATCTTTCCCTTCAAGAAGCCTTTCGCTAAGGCTGTTCTTGTGGAATTGGCAAGGGGATATTTGGAAGCCCTAGAGGGCTATGGTGAAAAAGGAAATATCTTCCGTTCAAAACTGGAAAGAAGCTTTCTGAGAAACTGCTTTGTGTTCTTTTAATTCATCTCACAGAGTTACATCTTTCCCTTCAAGAAGCCTTTCGCTAAGGTTGTTCTTGTGGAATTAGCAAAGGGATATTTGGAAGCCCATAGAGGCTATGGTGAAAAAATATCTTCCGTTCAAAACTGGAAAGAAGCTTTCTGAGAAACTGCTCTGTGTTCTGTTAATTCATCTCACAGACTTACATCTTTCCCTTCAAAAGCCTTTCGCTAAGGCTGTTCTTGTGGAATTGGCAAAGGATATTTGGAAGCCCATAAAGGGCTATGGTGAAAAAAATATCTTCCGTTGAAAACTGGAAAGAAGCTTTCTGAGAAACTGCTCTGTGTTCTGTTAATTCATCTCACAGAGTTACATCTTTCCCTTCAAGAAGCCTTCGCTAAGGCTGTTCTTGTGGAATTGGCAAAGTTATATTAGGAAGCCCATAAAGGGCTATGGTGAAAAAGGCAATATCTTCCGTTCAAAACTGGAAGAAGCTTTCTGAGAAACTGCTCTGTGTTCTGTTAATTCATCTCACAGAGTTACATCTTTCCTTCAAGAAGCCTTTCGCTAAGGCTGTTCTTGTGGAATTGGCAAAGGATATTTGGAAGCCCATAAAGGGCTATGGTGAAAAAATATCTTCCGTTGAAAACTGGAAAGAAGCTTTCTGAGAAACTGCTCTGTGTTCTGTTAATTCATCTCAAAGAGTTACATCTTTCCCTTCAAGAATCCTTTCGCTAAGGTTGTTCTTGTGGAATTGGTAAAGGGATATTTGGAAGCCCATAGAGGGCTACGGTGAAAAAGGAAATATCTTCCGTTCAAAACTGGAAAGAAGCTTTCTGAGAAAATGCTCTGTGTTCTGTTAATTC
Organism: Erythrocebus patas; assembly: GCA_023783455.1. NCBI lineage: Eukaryota > Metazoa > Chordata > Mammalia > Primates > Cercopithecidae > Erythrocebus > Erythrocebus patas. The sequence goes on from JAKFHT010001174.1 coordinate 35,188, forward strand.
ATCTTACAGACTTACATCTTTCCCTTCAAGAAGCCTTTCGCTAAGGCAGTTTTTGTGGAATTGGCAAAGTGATATTTGGTAACCCATAGAGGGCTACGGTGAAAAAGGATATATCTTCCGTTCAAAACTGGAAAGAAACTCACAAAGCAGTTTCTCAGAAAGCTTCTTTCCAGTTTTAACGGAAGATATTTCCTTTTCACCATAGCCCTCTATGGGCTTCCAAATATCACTTTGCAAATTCCACAAGAACAGCCTTAGCGAAAGGCTTCTTGAAGGAAAGCTGTAACTCTGTGAGATGAATTAACAGAACACAAAGCAGTTTCTCAGAAAGCTTCTTTCCAGTTTTAACGGAAGATATTTCCTTTTTCACCATAGCCCTCTATGGGCTTCCAAATATCACTTTGCAAATTCCACAAGAACAGCCTTAGCGAAAGGCTTCTTGAGGGAAAGCTGTA
>JAKFHT010001175.1:0-35627 GCA_023783455.1 Erythrocebus patas
AGTAGGTACTCAATTAAGTGTTTGACTTTCTCTCTTGTGAGAACCAAACTATCTTCCCCATCACTAAAGCACAGGCTACCAAAAGAGAGGGCCTGACACTGATTAATTAAACAGATCACAGAATACTTTTTAAGCATCTATTACTGTGAAGCGCCATTCCAGGAGTCCAATACAAGAAGTTTTGATGCCTGCTTTGCCATCTGTGAGGTAGGCAAGTTGCTTAACGTCTCAGATTCCCTGTTTCTTCATCTCTAAGCTAGGACTAATGATGCCTGTTTTGTTTGCCATGCAGGGTATCAAGGCAAATGAGACTGTGTAGAAAATCTTCTTGCAACCTCTACGGAGCTAAATAAAAGGAAAGTTCTGCCCCTATTCCCACACTTACGCCGTCTGCATGTCTATTGTGTACTTGTCCATCTCTCAGGAATCTATAATGCTCTCTTAAATGTCTTCTTCTTCTTCACATCTCTAATTGGGTGCCAGGATATGGCAACCCTACCTCTAACATGTCTGACACCTAGAAAATACTCTTTGTTGTCACTACCTTTTCTATTGCCGCTGTGACAAATTATCACAAATTTAGTGGCTTAAAACAACAGAAATTTCCGGTCCTGTGATTCTATAGATCAGAAGTCTGACCCAGATCTAGAATGAAATCAAGGTGTGGCAAGGTGCAGTCCTTTCTGAAGGCTCTGGGAGACAATCCATTTCCTCGCCTTTTTTTTTTTTACCTTCTAGAGGCAGCATACATTTGTTCGTTCATGACCCGTTCCTTCAGGAAATTTAAGCCACACCCTTCTCATGTTGCATATCTCTGACTCTCTTCTGTCACTCTCTCTCACTCTTAAGAACCCTTGTGATTACTTTAGGTTGACTCCAATAATCCAGATTTCCTGATTAGCAAACGTAATTCCATTTGCATTTTTTTTTGACCATTTAACCTAACATATCCACAGGTTCTAGGAATTGGGATGTGAACATCTTTGGGGGCCATTATCCTGCCTACCATACCATCCTTATTCAAGTCCTCAGAACCTCTCACCCAGAGCACTGCGATGAAATTCTAATGGGTGCCCCTGTTCCCAATGTCTCCCTGCTGTAGGGAGGGCTATGCAAAGCTGGTAAGGGCTAAATCATTACTTAAAAGACTATTGTCTTGCTAAAGCAGTTTGATTTGTGTCTAATATGGCAGGTAATCAACAAACAATAGCCAAAAAATAGTTAAAATGAAGTGCTCACTATGTGCCACACACACATTTAAGCAATTTGCATATATTAACTAATGTAATGCTTATGTCAACCCAATGAGGTAAGTATGTATATGCCACGTCCATTTTATAGATGAGAAAACTGAGGCACAGAGAAGCTGTCTCATGCTCAGTCTCCTGGACATCGTGAATTTTGGGAGAAGTTAAGAATTTAAGACTAGGTAGCCTAACTCCGGAGCCCTGTGCCCATAACTATCTCAGTATTGTTAAGTAAATGAATGACTTAGTCCTCAAGAACCTTTCACAGCCACTGCCTATAGGGGGCAGGATGTTCTTACATAAGTGATAAGGATGGAAATTGAATTCAGGTTGACAAAGCTTTGAATTTTTATGCCACCTCTGTGTGATTCTGGCAAGTTACTTACTCTGTCTTTACCTCAGCTTCTTCAATTGCAAAACAGAAATAAAATTGTGTATTGCAGGTTGTTCTCATGACCGTGAAATGAGGTAATATTTATGGAAGTGCTCAAGACAATGCTCAGGACACAGTGGGTACCACATAAGTGTTAGCCCCTCCCTCCCCACAACTGGGAGACCAAATATTATAAAACACATGGGTATGACAAAGAGTAACACTCTAAGCCTGCATAAGGTTTAGCCGCTGGATTTTTTCAAGATGTTCTATATTCTAACACCACTTTTGTTTTTCATTCTGACCCCATGGGCCTTTGTTGAAGCAGCTTCCCCCCCCACCCCCCCATTAAAAATGCCTTTTCCTTCTTATTTTCTCCATCCATCTACATTCTTTACGGACAATTTCTCAATCTCCTCCTCTGGCCACCTACTGTATTTTGTCTGTACTTTTAGTACAATACATCCAACCTCATGATTATTTTAAGTTGCCTCCCTGTTTTCCTCATTTTTGTTTTGTTTTGTTTTGTTTTGTTTTGTTTTGTTTTAATTTATTTATTATTATTAAACTTCAAGTTGTAGGGTACATGTGCACAATGTGCAGGTTTGCTACATATGTATACTTGTGCCATGTTGGTGTGCTGCACCCATCAACCCGTCATTTACATAAGGTATAACTCCCAATGCAATCCCTCCCCTCCCCTCCCCATGATAGGCCCGGTGTGTGATGTTCCCTTCCGAGTCCAAGTGATCTCATTGTTCAGTTCCACCTATGAGTGAGAACATGCGGTGTTTGGTTTTCTGTTCTTGTGATAGTTTGCTAAGAATGATGGTTTCCAGCTGCATCCATGTCCCTACAAAGGACACAAACTCATCCTTTTTATGGCTGCATAGTATTCCATGGTGTATATGTGCCACATTTTCTTAATCAATCTGTCACTGATGGACATTTGGGTTGATTCAAGTCTTTGCTATTGTGAATAGTGCTGCAATAAACATACGTGTGCATGTGTCTTTATAGCAGCATAATTTATAATCCTTTGGGTATATACCTAGTAATGGGATGGCTGGGTCATATGGTACATCTAGTTCTAGATCCTTGAGGAATCGCCATACTGTTTTCCATAATGGTTGAACTAGTTTACAATCCCACCAACAGTGTAAAAGTGTTCCTATTTCTCCACATCCTCTCCAGCACCTGTTGTTTCCTGACTTTTGAATGATCGCCATTCTAACTGGTGTGAGATGGTATCTCATTGTGGTTTTGATTTGCATTTCTCTGATGGCCAGTGATGATGAGCATTTTTCATGTGTCTGTTGGCTGTATGAATGTCTTCTTTTGAGAAATGTCTGTTCATATCCTTTGCCCACTTTTGATGGGGTTGTTTGTTTTCTTGTAAATTTGTTTGAGTTCTTTGTAGGTTCTGGATATTAGCCCTTTGTCAGATGAGTAGATTGCAAAAATTTTCTCCCATTCTGTAGGTTGCCTGTTCACTCTGATGGTAGTTTCTTTTGCTGTGCAGAAGCTCTTTAGTTTAATGAGATCCCATTTGTCAATTTTGGCTTTTGCTGCCGTTGCTTTTGGTGTTTTAGACATGAAGTCTTTGCCCATGCCTATGTCCTGAATGGTACTACCTAGGTTTTCCTCTAGGATTTTTATGGTATTAGGTCTAACATTTAAGTCTCTAATCCATCTTGAATTAATTTTCGTATAAGGAGTAAGGAAAGGATCCAGTTTCAGCTTTCTACTTATGGCTAGCCAATTTTCCCAGCACCATTTATTAAATAGGAATCCTTTCCCCATTTCTTGTTTCTCTCAGGTTTGTCAAAGATCAGATGGCTGTAGATGTGTGGTATTATTTCTGAGGACTCTGTTCTGTTCCATTGGTCTATATCTCTGTTTTGGTACCAGTACCATGCTGTTTTGGTTACTGTAGCCTTGTAGTATAGTTTGAAGTCAGGTAGCGTGATGCCTCCAGCTTTGTTCTTTTGACTTAGGATTGTCTTGGAGATGCGGGCTCTTTTTGGTTCCATATGAACTTTAAAGCAGTTTTTCCAATTCTGTGAAGAAGCTCATTGGTAGCTTGATGGGGATGGCATTGAATCTATAAATTACCTTGGGCAGTATGGCCATTTTCACGATATTGATTCTTCCTATCCATGAGCATGGTATGTTCTTCCATTTGTTTGTGTCCTCTTTTATTTCACTGAGCAGTGGTTTGTAGTTCTCCTTGAAGAGGTCCTTTACATCCCTTGTAAGTTGGATTCCTAGGTATTTTATTCTCTTTGAAGCAATTGTGAATGGAAGTTCATTCCTGATTTGGCTCTCTGTTTGACTGTCACTGGTGTATAAGAATGCTTGTGATTTTTGCACATTAATTTTGTATCCTGAGACTTTGCTGAAGTTGCTTATCAGCTTAAGGAGATTTTGGGCTGAGACAATGGGGTTTTCTAAATATACAATCATGTCGTCTGCAAACAGGGACAATTTGACTTCTTCTTTTCCTAACTGAATCCCTTGATTTCTTTCTCTTGCCTGATTGCCCTAGCCAGAACTTCCAACACTATGTTGAATAGGAGTGGTGAGAGGGCATCCCTGTCTTGTGCCAGTTTTCAAAGGAATTTTTCCAGTTTTGCCCATTCAGTATGATATTGGCTGTGGGTTTGTCATAAATAGCTCTTATGATTTTGAGGTACGTTCCATCAATACCGAATTTATTGAGCGTTTTAGCATGAAGGGCTGTTGAATTTTGTCAAAAGCCTTTTCTGCATCTATTGAGATAATGATGTGGTTCTTGTCTTTGGTTCTGTTTATATGCTGGATTATGTTTATTGATTTGCGAATGTTGAACCAGCCTTGCATCCCAGGGATGAAGCCCACTTGATCATGGTGGATAAGCTTTTGATGTGCTGCTGAATCCGGTTTGCCAGTATTTTATTGAGGATTTTTGCATCGATGTTCATCAGGGATATTGGTCTAAAATTCTCTTTTTGTTGTGTCTCTGCCAGGCTTTGGTATCAGGATGATGTTGGCCTCATAAAATGAGTTAGGGAGGATTCCCTCTTTTCTATTGATTGGAATAGTTTCAGAAGGAATGGTACCAGCTCCTCCTTGTACCTCTGGTAGAATTCAGCTGTGAATCCATCTGGTCCTGGACTTTTTTGGTTGGTAGGCTATTAATTATTGCCTCAATTTCAGAGCCTACTATTGGTCTATTCAGAGATTCAACTTCTTCCTGGTTTAGTCTTGGAAGAGTGTAAGTGTCCAGGAAATTATCCATTTCTTCTAGATTTTCCAGTTTATTTGCGTAGAGGTGTTTATAGTATTCTCTGATGGTAGTTTGTATTTCTGTGGGGTCGGTGGTGATATCCCTTTATCATTTTTAATTGCGTCGATTTGATTCTTCTCTCTTTTCTTCTTTATTAGTCTTGCTAGTGGTCTGTCAATTTTGTTGATCTTTTCAAAAACCAACTCCTGGATTCATTGATTTTTGGAGGGTTTTTGTGTCTCTATCTCCTTCAGTTCTGCTCTGATCTTAGTTATTTCTTGCCTTCTGCTAGCTTTTGAATGTGTTTGCTCTTGCTTCTCTAGTTCTTTTAATTGCGATGTTAGAGTGTCAATTTTAGATCTTTCCTGCTTTCTCTTGTGGGCATTTAGTGCTATAAATTTCCCTCTACACACTGCTTTAAATGTGTCCCAGAGATTCTGGTATGTTGTATCTTTGTTCTCATTGGTTTCAAAGAACATCTTTATTTCTGCCTTCATTTCGTTATGTACCCAGTAGTCATTCAGGAGCAGGTTGTTCAGTTTCCATGTAGTTGAGCGGTTTTGATTGAGTTTCTTAGTCCTGAGTTCTAATTTGATTGCACTGTGGTCTGAGAGACAGTTTGTTATAATTTCTGTTCTTGTACATTTGCTGAGGTGCTTTACTTCCAATTACGTGGTCAATTTTGGAGTAAGTACGATGTGGTGCTGAGAAGAATGTATATTCTGTTGATTTGGGGTGGAGAGTTCTATAGATGTCTATTAGGTCTGCTTGCTGCAGAGATGAGTTCAATTCCTGGATATCCTTGTTAACTTTCTGTCTCGTTGATCTGTCTAATGTTGACAGTGGAGTGTTGAAGTCTCCCATTATTATTGTATGGGAGTCTAAGTCTCTTTGTAAGTCTCTAAGGACTTGCTTTATGAATCTGGGTGCTCCTGTATTGGGTGCATATATATTTAGGATAGTTAGCTCTTCCTGTTGAATTGATCCCTTTACCATTATGTAATGGCCTTCTTTGTCTCTTTTGATCTTTGATGGTTTAAAGTCTGTTTTATCAGAGACTAGTATTGCAACCCCGCTTTTTTGTTCTCCATTTGCTTGGTAAATCTTCCTCCATCCCTTTATTTTGAGCCTATGTATGTCTCTGCACGTGAGATGGGTCTCCTGAATACAGCAGACTGATGGGTCTTGACTCTTTATCCAGTTTGCCAGTCTGTGTCTTTTAATTGGAGCATTTAGTCCATTTACATTTAAGGTTAAGATTGTTATGTGTGAACTTGATCCTGCCATTATGATATTAACTGGTTATTTTGCTCGTTAGTTGATGCAGTTTCTTCCTAGCCTTGATGGTCTTTACATTTTGGCATGTTTTGCAATGGCTGGTACCGGTTGTTCCTTTCCATGTTTAGTGCTTCCTTCAGGGTCTCTTGTAAGGCAGGCCTAGTGGTGACAAAATCCTAAGCATTTGCTTATCTGTAAAGGATTTTATTTCTCCTTCACTTATGAAACTTAGTTTGGCTGGATATAAAATCCTGGGTTTAAAATTCTTTTCTTTAAGAATGTTGAATATTGGCCCCACTCTCTTCTGGCTTGAAGAGTTTCTGCCGAGAGATCTGCTGTTAGTCTGATGGGCTTCCCTTTGTGGGTAACCGACCTTTCTCTCTGGCTGCCCTTAAGATTTTTCCTTCATTTCAACTTTGGTGAATCTGGCAATTATGTGTCTTGGAGTTGCTCTTCTCGAGGAGTATCTTTGTGGCGTTCTCTGTATTTCCTGGATTTGAATGTTGGCCTGCCCTACTAGGTTGGGGAAGTTCTCCTGGATGATATCCTGAAGAGTGTTTTCCAACTTGGTTCCATTTTCCCCTCACTTTCAGGCACCCCAATCAGACGTAGATTTGGTCTTTTACATAATCCCATACTTCTTGCAGGCTTTGTTCATTTCTTTTCTTCTTTTTCTTTTGGTTTCTCTTCTCGCTTCATTTCATTCATTTGATCCTCCATCGCTGACATTCTTTCTTCCAGTTGATCGAGTCGGTTACTGAAGCTTGTGCATTTGTCACGTATTTCTCGTGCCATGGTTTTCGTCTCTTTCATTTCGTTTGTGAGCTTCTCTGCATTAATTACTCTAGCCATCAATTCTTCCACTTTTTTCAAGATTTTTAGTTTCTTTGCGCTGGGTACGTAATTCCTCCTTTAGCTCTGAGAAATTTGATGGACTGAAGCCTTCTTCTCTCATCTCGTCAAAGTCATTCTCCGTCCAGCTTTGATCCGTTGCTGGCGATGAGCTGCGCTCCTTTGCGGGGAGATGTGCTCTTATTTTTGAATTTCCAGCTTTTCTGCCCTGCTTTTCCCCATCTTTGTGGTTTTATCTGCCTCTGGTCTTTGATGATGGTGATGTACTGATGGGGTTTTGGTGTAGGTGTCCTTCCTGTTTGATAGCTTTCCTTCTAACAGTCAGGATCCTCAGCTGTAGGTTGTAGCTGTAGGAGATTGCTTGAGGTCCACTCCAGACCCTGTTTGCCTGGGTATCAGCAGCAGAGGCTGCAGAAGATAGAATATTTCTGAACAGCGAGTGTACCTGTCTGATTCTTGCTTTGGAAGCTTCCTCTCAGGGGTGTACTCCACCCTGTGAGGTGTGGGGTGTCAGACTGCCCCTAGTGGGGATGTCTCCCAGTTAGGCTACTCAGGGGTCAGGGACCCACTTGAGCAGGGAGTCTGTCCCTTCTCAGATCTCAACCTCCGTGTTGGGAGATCCACTGCTCTCTTCAAAGCTGTCAGACAGAGTCGTTTGCGTCTGCAGAGCTGCTGCGTTTGTTATTATTTACTGTGCCCTGTCCCCAGAGGTGGAGTCTACAGAGACAGGCAGGTTTCCTTGAGCTGCTGTGAGCTCCACCCAGTTCGAGCTTCCCAGCAGCTTTGTTTACCTACTTAAGCCTCAGCAATGGCGGGCGCCTCCCCAGCCTCGCTGCTGCCTTGCCGGTAGATCACAGACTGCTGTGCTAGCAATGAGGGAGGCTCCGTGGGTGTGGGACCCTCCCGGCCAGGTGTGGGATATGATCTCCTGGTGTGCCTGTTTGCTTAAAGCGCAGTTTTGGGGTGGGAGTTACCCGATTTTCCAGGTGTTGTGTGTCTCAGTTCCCCTGGCTAGGAAAGGATTCCCTTCCCCTTGCGCTTTCCAGGTGAGGCAATGCCTCGCCCTGCTTCAGCTCTCGCTGGTCGGGCTGCAGCAGCTGACCAGCACCGATCGTCTGGCACTCCCCAGTGAGATGAACCCAGTACCTCAGTTGAAAATGCAGAAATCACCGGTCTTCTGTGTCGCTCGCGCTGGGAGTTGGAGACTGGAGCTGTTCCTATTCGGCCATCTTGCTCCGCCCCCCTGTGTTTTCCTCATTTTTAAGAGCCTCAAGTGACCAATATTCAGTAGGAGGTCAAAAAGATTGGTGCCATAGAGCTGAGTGTGGAAACAAGTATGACATGCTTCCTGCATTAAGACCCAGCGAGGAAAACAAATACATATACAAACACCTCACATAAGGTGGAAAGTCATACATACACTATTAGAAATTCCACAATGTGGAAGGGGTAGAGGGAAGGAGAATGAGTTTGAAAGACTTCACGGAGGAGGCGTTTGTGTGTGTGTTTAGGGAGAGGCTCTTTGGAGAGAATTTAGATATCTTACTTTGCATGTGAGTATTTGTGTTGAGGTGCTGGGACTTATTTTGTATAGATGTTTTCTTCGTCTCAGCACTAAATATACTACAGCATTTAGCTGGCAGAGAATTTTGGTTTAGGGCTGCTAGACTGTTCAGTGAATACGCAAGAGCTAACACACATAGGGGCTTTGGGGCTTGACAGGTTCAAGGTCACCTCCAGTCCTGGTCTTCATTAGAAGAAGAGTGGCAGGGGACAGTAGGTGCTATTCAAGGCCAAGAGTACCAACTAAGCTCTGTGAGAGGTAACATTCTGTGGCAAACAGCACAGGGCTAAAGACAGAAGAGGGATGTTCATCTCCTTCAGACAGACTCAGCCATGCTCACCTATAACTCAGTTCTTAACCGAGGCCACCCAAAGCTGAATTGCAGTGAGTCATCTCAAGGACTCTAAGCACAGAGATAAGATGCCAGGATGGAGCTTCCTTCTCCCATGGGAAAGCATTCAACAAATGGCAGAGATCAAGAATGTACCAAATTTTAATCGGTAAAATTTGACAGGTGATTTTTATTTTGTTAATTTTAGAATTTAGCAGAAATATCTGGTCAGCCTCTTCTGGAAGAATAATTCAGTGCCTATATATTTACATTCAAGGAAATATTGCTTAAACTGCAGCGTTGGAGAAGTACTGGCCAGAATGAACAGGCAAAAAATTTTCTAGGGAATTTTCTGGATGGAGATACGAAAAAAAAAAAGTGACTTAGTACAGTGACTGCTATTGTTAGATTTTTTCGTTTGTTCATTATCATTTGATCCTTTGATAATATTGTAACAGCTTTCATTAACAATATGGCTTGGAGTTAATTTAGGCAAATCCCTTCAACATCGAGCCAGCTAGCACATTTCAGAACGTGAGTTTCAGGACACTGTCGCTCTCTCTTTCCTAGAAAAGTTGTGGCTTCTCTGCAGGTCATCTGGCCAACATCAGCTTCTCATAGCGGAGGGACTGAAGGGTGGGCCCACCACCACCATATCTGCAAACGATTCAGATCTTTGGTTTGCTGAACTTTTAAATCTTAAAACATTGAATTCCGCTGGGTTCAGATTTGGAGTCACAATAGTGAGATATCTCACAGATGTAGTAGGCAAGATAAAAAGAGTGATTTTAAAAAGCCATTCCATATGTGTTTGCAGCTCATGGTATGTATGCTGGTAAGCTCTTTGGCAAGCCTCATGGTACAGTGGAAAAGCACAGTACAATACAGAGAGTCAGAAGACCTGCCTTCAAGCCATAGCTTTACTCACTTCAGGTACCTTGGGCTGGTGACAATCAGACACCAGACGTTTTTCTGGAACTGGATAAGGGTGGAAAGAATAAACACGTACCTCTTAATTCTTCTGAGTCCTACTTTCCCCAACTATACAATGGAGGAGTGTAGAAAACTAACAGCAGTAAATGAATATGTGTGGAAGTTTTTAGTAAACTGCCAATTCATTGTAGAATGTTTCTAACACTATCTACACTTTTATTATTTCATCAAATGCAAGGGTAATAGAAATCAGATACGCAATAACATGAACAAAGTTACCAATAATTTGAAGGATTTTGACCCTTTAATGCATCTGGTTCTGCAGTCAGCAACCTTGTCTCCATTTGATCATATTAAAAACAATTTATGGGCGTGGTGGTTGTTAAACCACTCTCCAGAATTTATTTTAAAATGCCAGGCTTGAGTGAGGGGATTCATCATGTCTGGAACATTCAGCAGAGAAGCCAAACATGCCTGACCACCTCGACCATTTCATCTATTTCTGGGATCCCAGGATAGAGAACTTACGACACGAAGCGTGAACCTCTCATAACTCCTCCTGTGGAAGGGAAGAAGCATGAGGTGAAAACACGCAGTCTCATACCAGGCTGGCCTCTCAAGTGTGCACATTGTGCCAAGACAGACAGAATGTGGTCTGTGTGCCTGAGATAGCGGGGCTGCAGACTGAAATCCTTGGTGCCTGAACATCATTCACAGATGTTGGGGGAGGCTTCACAGAGGTCGGTGACAAGTGACTTCATCTGACTGACTCCATTTACCTCACATGAAATGGTCACCTGGTGGGATTCCCCAGCCACGACATACTCTCTGTTAAAAAGAAGGTGGGAAAAGGCCAGCCGCAGTGGCTCACACCTGTAATCCGAGCACTTTGGGAGGCCAAGGAGGACAGACTGCTTGAGGTCAAAAGTTCAAGACCAGCCTGACCAACATGATGAAACCCTGTTTCTACTAAAGATACAAAAATTAGCCAGACGTGGTAGTGTATGCCTGTAATCCCAGCTACTTGGGAGGCTGAGGCAGGAGAATCGCTTGAACCCGTGAGGTGGAGGTTGCAGTGAGCGGAGATCACACCACTGCACTCCAGACTCGGTGACCGAGCAAGACCCTGTCTCAAGAAAAAAAAAAAAAAAAAAGATAAAAAAAGATAAAAAGAAAAAGAAGGTGGGAAAGAAGCATTCACTTTCAAAATAGACTCTCAGCAGGTGATATAGGAGACATATGGGTAACTCAGCCTATTTTCAGTTCTCCTCCAGTTCTCCTTTGGTTGCAACCACAAAGGGAGTCCAAACTCACGTTTTTGGGGCTTTAGAATGCGGCTGGCACACCCTCACAAAAGACCCACGCTTTCCAGAGTGACTGATGGAGCTACCCTATCAAGGGTTGCCAGTGCCAAGTCCCCCATACACTCTTCCAGAGGTTTCAACACTTCTGCTGACGAATTGTGAGATTTGTTCCCTTCAGAGATATTCTGACAAAGATGAAAGGTCGATATAAAGGGCAGTAAGATGTATGAACCCCAAAGTAGTGTTTTCAGACAAACTGATCCTATCTTGACAGTCAATTGCTCTAGTCTGTGATTTGAAAGTGTGTTCTAAGATGGATAGGAATAGGAAACAAGATAAAAAGCAACAATATTAAACCTGAGAAATTCCTTCTTCTTTAGACAAATGATAAATTTGCTGAATCTGTACCAACAAGAGGACTGATTATATATAATACTCAGACAAGACAATCTTCCTCTAGAAATTTCATGTCTTAGAGACAATCTAACAGCCCTGCAGAACAAATTATAATCTTGTTTCGTCGTGGGTCAAAATGGTAGGAGTCATCGATAGTATAAGGATTTTAGAGATAAATCTGGACAAAGCTCGGCATTGTTGAAAAATAGAAAGTTAAAGTCTCTAGGATGCTACATTTTCAAAAACCATACCCCAAATCCAAAAACACCACCCCCAAACTCATATCCTATTTCCTTTACAAACTCTCTTTTATTATTATTTTATTTCCTCTCTGGGGCAATGTTCAATTTCCAATTTTTCAAATGGAAGTGACAGAAACAATTATCGTTAAGAAACAATAATGGCTAAAAGAGGAAGACTATGGAAACATAAAAGAAGAACAGGCACGTATTTACAGGCATCTCTAAGTAGAACAAGACAGCAAGAACAGACACCAAGCAATCCATCTCAGGTTTCAGAACAGTCTGAAAGTAAGTTTCTTCAATCAGAAGAAAGGCAGAACCCAAAATACATAACAGAACTACCAGCAATTATAACATACTGCCCAGATGCTTTCTTTGAAGTTAAGCAGCCCATATCTATCTTATAGTATTTGTTAAAAAAACAGTTACCTTAATTAAGTCTTAGAAGAGCACCCTATCATTTAAAGGCAATGTCACTTACTGGGGCATCTCTCCTCCTCCTCCATTGGCTGTTCCTTCTCTGGCTTGGGTGGGGCTTTGATTTTGTAAACCAAGGCACGGAGTTTTCCCGTCCAGGAGGTGTCCTCCTCCTCCTCTTCCTCTTCTTCCAAAGGAACCCCTTCCAAGCCACAGAACAGGGTGAAAATCCAAAGCAGTACATGAAACCATCATGGCATCAGAAAGAACATTTAAAAAACTGCTTCCCATCCTTCTGGAACTTTCTAAAGATACTACAGGCAACCTCTAATAAATATTTACCTATCTTATAGCTTTTGGAAAAAAAATTATTGATTTCCTGTCTATCAGAATATCAAGTAAGTTTAATCCTAAAATGGGTGTTTTGAATCTGTACCCCCAAAACCTCTGGAAGAGTGTATGGGGGATTACATACACTCTTATAGTGTTGAAACCTCTGGAAGCATGTTTGGGGGACGTGGCCCTAGAGTCTGTAGAAGGAGTTAACATTGAGTTATTTCAAATGAAAAACTTGTCAATTACCCACATATGATTCAACTTACCCATGTACAAGCAACATAAATGCCAAGAGCCACTTAAAACTAGTAGGTACGTATCCAAGTAGAGATTGCTGGCTGAGAAGCCTTAAGGGCAGAAGTTACTAAACACCACCCCCACCCCACACAGACACATCTAATAGCTAAAAAGCAAAGGGATCAGAATCTTGTCTGACCTGGAAGCTGAGAGTTCCAACTAACTTTAAGTAAATTAGGTGAGGTTTATATAAGGATCAGTTATCTTCATTCTTTTGCTAGAAACCCAAACCTGTTTCCTCTCTGCACAGGCTCTTCCAGGTAGAAGGAATTTTGATCATATATTCTGCCAGGGTTATTTCTTGCATCTTTTCTGACACAAGTAGTTGGGATAGAGTCACGTCTTGAAAGACAGTATTACAATTTTAAATACAAAAATAACTTCCCAACCCACCACTAGCTTTCTAATGAAGAAATTAGAAATTTCTAATTTCTAAAAACAGACTTTTCTTGGACAAAGCCTTTCTCTGGGCAGCTCACCACAGTGAAGGAGAAGGTCCTCATGGAAATCATACAGCTCCTCCCGAATCTCCTCTGGGCAGGGGCAGTTCTCTCCCAGTTGAAAGTTAAGAAGCATGTTGATCTTTGAGGGGCAAGAGAAGAATAGCTAGTTGGTTCTCAATGTTGGCCGAGGGAACTCAGATCCCGCCTTAGACAGACACATTCTTTGCTAATTTATTTTGTTAAGTGATTTTTTTTTTTTTTTGGTAAAAGTGGCCAATATTTAAAAGTAGCTTCCACCTTTTTCTGATTCTAAAAGTAACTTATTAATTGCATAACATTTGGAAAATATCTAAATAAGAAAATTTACTGTGATTCTACCACCCCAAGATAACTACTGTTAATATTTTAGCTAATGTCTTCCTGACATTATATATGCATACACACAGAATGGATCACATTCCAGATACACCTTTTAAAAATCAGAGTTTTCCACTTAATGTTACTTGAACATTTTCTTATTTTCTTAATCTAATTTTTAATAGGTGCATTGTAATTATATGGATGAATAATTTATGTAAAATTAACTGTTATGACATATTTGTTTCTATTATTTGTCCTTATAAATAAAGTTGGTTTGAGTTTCCTTTAAAATAATTTTTGTTCATGTCTCTGATTATTTTCTTAGAATAAACTCCCAGAAGCAAAATGACTAGAGCAACAGGTTTGTATATTTTAATAGTTTTTTATATGATTTACAAATTGCCCTTCAGAAAGGTTACAATAATTTGCATTATTAACAAATTTATACAAGTATGTATTACTATGTCATCTTCATTATAGTAATGAGCGTTAACACATTTTCAAATATTTTCAACCTAATGGGTGAAAAATGTCATATCCCTGTTGCTGTAATTTATGCTTAATTGGTGAGGTTGAAATTTGTTTTTTCATACATAAAAATTAATTTTATTTTGTATTTTATAAATTTCCCATCCATATTTTTCCTCCATTTTTCTACTGGGTAATTATCTTAAGAAAATTTGCCCTTGAGTGCTTTGCACACCTCTAGATTTTTAACTTTTATATACTTTTATATACTTTTATACTCTAAATGTATTGCCCAGTTTTTAGTCAGCTTTTAAGTTTGTCTACAAGTTTTTGTTTTGTCATGTAGGTTTATGTTTTTCAGTGCCAATCTATCATTCTTTTCTTTTAGTTTTTGTCTCAGGGATTTTTTTTTTTTTTTCAAGACAGAGTCTTGCTCTGTTGCCCTGGCTGGAATGCAATGGCATGATCTCGGCTCACTGCAACCTCCACTTGCTGGGTTAAAGCGATTCTCCTGCCTCAGGGTCCCAAGTAGCTGGGATTACAGGTGCACACCACCACACCTGGCTAATTTTTTGTATTTTTGGTAGAGATGGGGTTTCACCATGTTGGCCAGGCTGATCTCGAACTCCTGACCTCGTGATCCACCCGCCTTGGCCTCCCAAAGTGCTGGGATTACAGGTGTGAGCCACTGCACCCGGCCTGACTCAGGGTTTTTAGTAGTTTTTGTGCTATGGACCCCTCTGAGAGTCTGGTGAAACCCATGGATTGCTTCTCTGATTAATATTTTAAATGCACAAAATAAAATACATAGGACTACAAAGAGAAATAATTATACTGACATACAGTTATCAAAACTATAAAAATCAAATTTGTGATGTAGTAACATATGTACTTCTTTATTAACTCAGAGAAAATGATCTAGTGGCAGGTCTTATATCCACTGTGGTCTTGAGGTAGTAAGGAGTGAAAATGATTTTTCTAGATACCATAACCACTGTAATGTGATATGAAAAAAGGTGCAATTTTGGTTGGTGACAAAGTCAGTTACTTGTTTTGCTGCCCATATTAAAATAAGAAAAGAAATGCTATCAGAGATCAATGAAAATAAAGCTGTCATTCATTTTGCACTCAGGTTCCTGGGTCTCCGAATTCTGCCCACAGGGCCACGACCCCAGGTCACTGAACATCTGGAGGACAGAAGAAATAACCAGAGGTAAACATTTTGCTACCTCAGCCAGGATAACCCAAACTCCTTCTGTTTAGGATTTCTAGGTTAGACACATTTACAATCTCTTATTAAATCATGAACCTTATGTAGCATTGTTAGGAGGAACTCTACTCAAAGCTCTAACTGCAAACCATATTTTGGAAGTAGGTAGAGGTATTGTTTGTAAGAAAAAATATCCACAAAACAGGTGGGAAAAGTCATGTTTGTGGTTTTTCTGTGAGCTAAAATTATGGTAATTATATTAACAACATATGCTGATTCGTTGTTGATTAAAATAAGATTTGAAGATCTGGTTTCTGAGTTAGAAAACTAGTTTCTTTACTAAAAGATCTTTCTTTTGGCAGAACATTTAGGAAGCAGGGGCTTCCCTGCCTGTAGGACATACAACAAAAAGCTGGGCTGAGCTGAATTTTCTGCTGCAGGCCATGCCCTTTAATAACGTCCTCTTGGAAATGAAAGGGCAGCTGGTAACGCTTGGCTAACTTGCCAGCAACCCTTGGACTAATCTCAGTTTTACCTTCTTTTGTACTTAGTCATATCCCCCAATTTTTTCCATCTTCCTGAATACTCTCTGGATATAGGGCTTAAAAATCTATTTTCTCCTCAAAAGTTGTAGAAGGATATCACTGTTTTAAAATCCTAATTTTCAGGCATCCTATTTTCTAAGTGATTTTGCATGACTATTCTCTGAAATTGATCTAAATCCACCACATCCTTTGATGACATTAAATCTTCCTGATATTGGTAACTCCACGGGTAGGTGCCTTGTAGAAGTGAACACTCTGGGGGGGACGGCAGGAGGACAGCTGAATCTCATAGTGGTAAGTGCCCCTCCTTTCATTTTTATTCCCAGACCAGCAGTATCAGCATTACCTGAAAACTTGCTAAAAATGCAAATGCTTGGGCCTCACCCTAGACCCATCGTATTAGAAACCCTAGAAGTGAGGCCTGGGCGTGGTGGCTCACGCCTGTAATCCCAGCACTTTGGGAAGCTGAGGCAGGTGGATCACTTGAGGTCAGGAGTTCGAGACCAGCCTGCCCAACATGGGAAAACCCCCATCTCTACTAAAAATACAAAAATTAGCTGGTCATGGTGGCGCATGCCTGTAGTCCCAGCTACTTGGGAGGCTGAGGCATGAGAATCACTTGAACCTGGGAAGCAGAGGTTGCAGTAAGCTGAGACCACGCCACTGCACCCCAGCCTGCATGACAGAGCAAGACTCTGTCTCAAAGAAGAAACCCTAGGGGTGAAACCAAGCAAACTGTGTTTTATTAAGCCTTTTAAATGATTCTGATGCTTGCTCAAGAATCACTGGTCTAATACATTAGTGAAGAATTTCTTGAGTTACAGACTTCTGAAATGAGTCTGAAGAGATTGATCAGAGGATTGTTTAGAATACTAAAGGAGGGTACATACTCATCATCCCTTTGCTAGATGTAAAATGAGAAAGTCTTTTGGATTGACTGGAAAAGATTATTTGCACTGTGCCAAATGCACGGGTATGCTGTTTTGTCAGGAATTACTCTTGAAGGCTTTACAAATGTTGTCAAGCTGTTTTTAGACTGGCAGTGGATCTAAATGGCAGCCCAAGAGACGGTAGAAGGTATGGAGACAGAATGGGGAAAGGAAGGATGTGAGCAAACATTGTCCTTCCCACAAGCCAGAACCATGAGCAGCTACATCCATGAGGACAGTACTGGGTGGGTAACCCCAGGCTTGGCTGGGAGAAAGAGATGCCAGAAAACATGTGTGAGCTCCACTCACTGGGTCACTGATGGAAGGTCATAGAGCCTGGGATGAAGCAACTGCAAATATCTCCAACAATAAAACTAATAGTAGCTCGCTTAGTACTTACAGAATGCTCACTCTGTGACAGGCGTCATGCAAAGCAATCTAAATGAATTATCTCATGTGATCCTTGCAAGAACCCTGGGAAGGAGATGCAAAATTACCTACATTTTGCATCTCCCTCCCAGGATGTATACATATATATGTATATGTATATACATAATCCAAAGATCTGATTTCAAAACAAAAACTACTTACTTCACTGAAAGATTTATATTTTCTTTTGAACACTTAGGGAGCAGTGGCCAACCCGCCCACAGGGTCTAAGTGAGCTGCTGAGCAGTGGGGAAAATGGAAACTCTTATTCTACAGATGTGCCTTCCTCATTTAGAAATTTCTCACCAGGATCTCGACTCTTCTTAAAGAAGCCCTTCCCACCGGGGTAAGGCTAACCCCAAGGTGGGTACTGTGAAGAATGAATACAACAAATCACAAAGATGACTCACTCGCTGAGTCCCCTTCTCCAGGCTCCATGGAGCTGGGGAGGCTTTGTGAAAGAGTCGTGCCACTGGCGAGGGGTTTAGACACATTGGACGAAGAAGACTGGGGGCCAACTCTCATAAGTAGGGGCAGGTTGACCCTATTCTGTTGGTGTCTGATGGACAGGTAGTGACTTCTGGAAGGGTTGGCAGAAATCCTTGTGAGTGGTGTATCCTTGCTGAGGAGACAACTGAATCCCAACAGTGGTCTGGCCTTTGAATCAGTAATGGAGGCATTGGAGAGGGTGAAAGGAGAGAGGAAGCCCTGCGCATGTGCAGTTTAGAAAGGGGTATTTTCCCACCCAAGAGAATTGGCACATATTCCTTAGCTTTCAGGACTAGGCCTGTCTCCTGCTATTGCAGTGGGTCTTTTCATCTTCCATAGCTCTGGAGGCTGCCCCAGACACCATAGAGGTTTCATGTGCCCTGTTCCATAGGTCTCAAGTTCTTGCATAGGAACTGGATGGAAGCTCAGGATGGGACCCTCACCTGCTCCTGTGGGGGTGAGCGGAACTCCTTGGTCTTCCGGGCAGTCAGGGCCGCAGACATGTTCAGGGCCTGCATGAGCTCATTGTAGTGGAACTTCTGATTTGCCTGCAGCTTGGAGACATAAATGTCACCAAATGCCACAATGGCCTCCACTCGGTGCTGCAGCTCACAGTCGCAGAGATAGCTGAGGAGCTCACACATCTGCAGTGAAAGTATTATATATGTAACACTTTGTGTACACTGGTGAGGCTGCTGGCATTCCCATTTTACAGACTTAGACAATTAAAGTAAATCGCCACACAGTGGTCATAGAGCTGTTACTCAAATCTTCACCATTAAGGTGAAGGCAGTAACAGAAAACAGCTCACTAAAGACAGAGGAAATCTGCCTGTGGAGAGAAAATGCTATTTCTAAGAAAATATTTCCCAGGAAGCTCAGTAGAAAAACCAGCTCCAGATCATGCATGTGAGTGCTGCCTCCCTTCCTGAAATTTTCCAGTCCTGGAGGATGGAAAGTAGAGATGTTTGTCCTTCTCTCCATCTTCCACTGTTTTTTGCACTATTTTTCTGGGATGAGTTGTTTTGGATTGTTATTATTACCAAGCTTATCACTGTTAGAACTTATTCAACAACAAGCACCATAATCATCAAGCACTCTTGGCCAGTTACTATGCCGAGCACTTGACATACCTCATCTCCTTTAACCCTCAGTGTGTTCCTGATATTTTTATCAAAGCAGAAGATCTATTAACCTGCCTCCACTTAACCACCTGCAGCTTACCTGCAGCTTGACGGACTCGGGTAATCGAGTCTGCAACAAGCCTTTGACAGGAGCCTCCTTGCCGGCCTTCTCCCCAGCCTCCACAGCCTTCTCCTCCACTTGGGTCACTTCCTCCTTTTCTGTTCCCTCCTCTGTCTCTGCGCTAGGCTCCCCAAACACAGAGGGATCAATCAGGATGAGGATCTGCTGAACATCGTCATCATAAAACACGCCCATGACCAGCAGGGTTCCAATGAGTTTCAGCATAGGCACAAACTGGAACTCCACAGACCCCCTACGGGGTCTCGGATGTGGGCCCCGCTGCACTGCACCGCCTCTGTCAGCATACTCAGAGCCTTCCTCCTGAGACTCTCCAAGGGAATCTCAGGGCTCTGTTTTTGGTGCTCCTCACCAGTTGCGACAAAGCAAGGGGTGGAGAACCTGAACCCGGGCTTGAGACATGTTCTCAGGCCCACCCCAGGCAGTCCATGCCTCTTGGACTCATCCGGGAAGAGGCGGATATTCCTGGTGGTGCTGGTAATGGGGATGATGTACTCGTTCTTCATCATCAGCTTCCTCTCCTTGGCGTTGGCCAGGTGGATGCTGATGAGCAGGTCATAGAAGCCAGCTCGAAGGAGGCCAGGGAGGTACTTGTTGTCAATGGCATAGAAGAGCTGGGAGAGGTCCACGTGGCTGCACAGGGCATAGGCCACGCGGCTGTTTCCCAGGGCGCACACGCGCTGTAGAGCCTCAGCCTGTGGTAATGGAACCGCATCAGGTCCTCCTGCTCACAGAGCTCCAGGATATCCACACACCTGAGGACAGGACGAGCAATCAGCCACACCAAGGGGAGAAGAACCCACCAGAATCCAGCGATTTCACCCAGCCCAAAGGAGGCAGAGTGGGTGGAAGGATGGAGGGGTCTCTGCCACAGTTTCTCTTATGGCTTATCATGCCTCTCTCAGCTCTGGTCCATATTCCAGTTCCTAATACTCCACCATATTTAACTACAAGACTCTCAAAAGCCTGCAGGACACTGGTTTACCAACTATGAAAGTCCTCATTATTAGGAAAAAATCCAAAATTCCCAAACAAAACATTCACATATATGAGAGCAATGACTTGGTCGTCTTACTTGTAGGATCAAGCAGATCTTGCATTTCCCTGTGTAAAATCTCCTCAGAAAATGTAGATTATGCTTTCGGTCAGTCTACCGTCTACATCAGGGGTTCCCAGTCCCAGGGCCATGGCCTGGGACCGGCAATAGATTCTCATAGGAGCGTAAACCCTATTGTGAACCGTGCATGTGAGGGATCTAGGCTGCATGCTCCTTATAAGAATCTAATGCCTGATGGTCTGAGGTGGAACAGTTTCATCCCGAAACCATCCCCACTGCCCCCTCCCCCAGTCTCACACACCACTGTCTGTGGAAAAACTGTCTTCCATGAAACTGGTCCCTGGTGCCAAAAAGGCTGGGGACCGCTGATCTGAATCATTTGTATATCCAGTCTATCACTATCCATGGGGTGTTCCTCCAACAACCAGAAAACAATCACACCTGCACTCTTGTCCCGAGAGGAAACACCTTCCAACCTAAAACCAGTTAACATAATCCAGCTGGCTTTCTCCTTGATTCAGAGCTTCCTCGTCTGTGTGGGTCCAGGGCCTGGGCTCTAATCTCCGCTTAGATTTTCCATTTAGTCTGATGCCTCATCATGGATTTGAAGACCCTGCAGAATGGACTGACTTGGCTGGGCTCCTGGTCTTTTCTGCCCCTTTCCTGCAGTGGCCTGCCCTGCTGCCCATGACCCAGTGGGACATCTAAATGGGACCTATGCAGGTGTCAAATACCTCCACCCTTTCCCATTACGCTGCTTTTTTATTCAAAGAGGTCAAGGAACAGCAATAACTATAACATTTATTCCTTACTACGTACAGAAACTGTACCAGATTATACCTATACGACCTCATTTTTTTCCTCCCAGAAACCCTTTGGGCGGGCATTTCTCTCACTGTGTAGATGAAGAGAGCAACATTCAGAGCCCACAAGTAATGTACCCAAGGCCACATAGCCAGAAAGCAGGAAGAGAGAGCAATGGGATTGAACCCCAGCCATAATGAACAGCACCTCTTAGCAAGGGGGGACCAGGAACTGATTCCTGATTCTCTAAGTCAAGCTAGGATGCCTCGTTCTTCCCCTTCCTGTCATAAATGACGCATATTTCAATGTAAACTGGTTTTTAATTAAAGGCATGGCGCTGTTCCTTGATCCCAGGCACTAGGAGCTGCAACAAAGGTCCTGTGGCAGCACCTCATAGTGTGTTTCCTGCTGTTTCTGAGTAATGAAAGTGGGAAGGAATAGAAACTGAGGCACTGGGGAAATCAAGTCATATCGGGACTAAGCAGGATCCAATACAGATGCTCCCGGTTCCCTTCTGGGCTTGCTTGGCTCTGCCTCACCTGCCCCCAGGCCTGCCCCTTCCTTCGCGGGTCCCTCTGGTACCTGTTCTCCTCGGGGATGTGGAGTGCCATCATCTGCAGGGGCTCCAGGCACTGCACCACCCAGCCGTGGCGCTTGCTCACACGCTCGCTCTCCACCTTCAGGAAGCTGTTGGGCAGGCGGCTCCAGAGCACGGGCTGGATGGTTTGGACGTCCAGCCGAGGTGGACACTGTGGAACTGGGGTCTTCTCTTCACTCTTGAATATGGCCGCTGACAGGGGCATTGCGTTCTGGGACATGTGGGAAAGGCATTGGAAAAGAAACACACAGTTGCTGGATGACGCACCCAGACATTTTAACCACTATGGTCAGTTAAATTAAAGAGGGACAGGTGTATCCAGGGACCTCTAAGGGCTTTACTAGCATTAATTAGCACTTCAAATAATGGGTTATATGAGCATTAATTGATTCTTTCAGCACCCAAAAGAGGTGGGAAAAGGGGAAGATAAGAATGCATATTCTATCATCTGAATTCCACAGGAAAGGGCAGGGCCTGAGGATTGGGGGCTTATGGGAAGTGAGTGGGTTTCTCCTGTCTTCTGAGGCCTGGGATTTTCCCCCAATGGTTAGTTCTGCTTTCTCTTGTCATGGCCATTAGATGAGAGAACAAATAAATACCTTCAGCTTTCCAAGTTCGAACTGAAACAAGGAAGTACTTGTAGGCTGCAGGAAGACTGCTGGAAACACTTTGGTGTTGGGCTCCACCTGGAAATCAAAACAAATCGAAAGCTTTGCCCGGAGCTGGGGCAAACATCACAGCCGGCTCAGCCATTGGGTGTTTTGGTCAACAATCTCATTCCAATGACGGCTAGCTGTCTGGTCATTCTCCACTGCTCAGAAATTCACGGAGACTGGGTGTCAACCAGTGGACATTGTCACAATTTCACACCTTAAACACTCTCTCTACTTGGGCCGGAATAATCTCAGGTCCTTTCACTTTTTCTCTCAGATACTTGTAGCCAGTAGCTTCCTCCAGTGCACAGCAGGATAGGTAGGTGTGAAGCTAACTCCCCACCAAAGGCATACCTGCTGTTGGTCACTGAACAATGTGATGTGCCTGCTCTTCATCGAGCCCAGAGACACGTGGCACATGGGTAGAACCATCATTCTCCACACCTGCCCACAGGAGATGATAACCGGGATAGGGTGGTGACTCAGGCAATCGACATTAGTCAAGCAAGCCCAGGGAGATTCCATGGTAGGGTTTCCCAACCTTGGCACTGCCAACATTTCAGGCCAGGTAGCTCTTTGTGGCGGGAGCCATCCCGTGCACTGTAGGATGTTGGCGGCATCCCTGCTGTCTGCCCACTGCCCATCAGCAGCGCTCTCTGCCCCACCACCGTCATGACAACCAACAAGGTTCCCAACATTGTCAAATGTTCTGTGAAGGGCAAAAGCACCCCCGATTGAGAAACACTGCTCTACAGGCAAAGACTGCGAGGTCCCTCACTGGAATAACAAAAGGACACTGTCTGCCTCCCAAATCTCTCACTCTCCCGGGGTTCCCCTGGACTCATCTCCACCCTCTCCACCCCCTTCTCACTCTCCAGCATTCCAGTTCTTATGCTGAAGGGTCTGGGATGCGCCGATTGTGCTCCAGCTGCCACTTAGATGAAGCATTAGATTTATCAATGTACCACATCAGGAGCTCCAGATACTATTTGCTCCCTTTGATGGAGGAGCAGCCTCTGAATTCTCTACTACTGAAGTATTTTCAAGGGAGAGTCACTGGAGGACGATGGAAGACTACATAAAGTCTCCTCACACACTGGGACTTTAATTCCACCAATTGGAACCTTTTAGGTTGAAGCAAACGTAGCCGTTAGAAAATTCTTGCAACTCTCCCCATCTACAAATGAGGGGATGGCAGGTGTGCTGGACATACCCTAAGGTGACCCCAATGAGTCATCATTCCCTTAGAACTTGGGTCGTGCTTTCAGCAAATAGAATGGCAAAGGTGAAGGACCTGTCACTTCCTAGACTATTTTATTTAAAACTTCATCTTGGTGGACTGGAGAGACAGCTTCTCCAGATGACCTTGGAAATGTGAGCAGGTATACTGTTAAAGGGCTTATGAGAGAGCCACGGAACAAGGAATTCTTGGGGGTGGCAGGTAGGGAGAGTAGTCCCTGGATGCAGCCAGCATGAAAACAGGACCTCAGCTCTACAAATGCAAGCAACTGAATTCTGCCAACAAGCACATAGCATGGAACAGGATACTGAGCTCTAGAAAAGAATGCAGCCTGGCTGACACCTTAACTGTATCCTTGTGAGACCCTGGGACTGAGGACCCAGCTACACTGTGGCCAGACTACTGATTCACAGAAATCATGGGATAATAAATGTATGTTATTTTAAGCCACTAAATTTGTAGTAATTTGTACTGTGACAACAGAGAATGAGTACAGTGAGTTTTCTTTTTGTCAAAGCAATTGTCATAGACTTTCTTTAAATAATGAACTTCCTCAATGCATTTAGACATGAGATTTACAAAACCACACAATTTTATGGCTGTGACTTAGAAGACTGCATGATTTAGTGCTATCATTTGTTCATGATGAAACAGGCTGGACTGGTTAAACCCCAGACTTTCACCCAGTACATGGTCCTTCTAGTATACAAAAGTGGCCTCACATTTCAGGTAAAAATATTTGGTTTATACTGGATGTTCCATGGATGATATGAAGAGATAAGTGCCAGTAAAACCAAAATGTTGGAGTAGACTGCTAGTACTGTCTGGCTGTGCCTGAAATAAGCCTTGTTAAGGACAGTCAACAGATAATTATGTAGTATCTATTATATACTTGCTTTGTGCCAGACCCTGAGTTCATGGTAATGAGACATGAATAGGAAATTATGATTTGATGTTGTTCTGACTTTAGCTATAAGGCAGGAGTCACCCCTGGGCTGGCTCCCAGATTTCTCATATGCCCAATATGTGACATCTAGAACAACTTGTAGCCCTCAAGTCACTGCAAACTGAAGGGAGCAGAGCTCCTGTGGCTGAGAAAACTTCATCTGAACCAGTAGGAAGTCCATGTATCTGTGCAAACAGGGAGAGAGAAATGCATTCAGTCGAAGGCTTTCTTGGCTGAACTAAGTCACATCAGTATAGGGAGCCATAGCTTGAAGAGGGAGTTTTATTTTCAGGTCCCTTAGGACAGGTTCCTGAAACTTCATAAACCGCCCAAACTCCAGGGCTTTCTTCAACCCTCCCTGCAGAAAGTAGGTGCTTTGAGAGCATGTAGGATGCCCTGGGATAGTTTTATTTTCCACCAGGCAGAGTGTACTCCCACATGATAAACAAAGGAAATTTCTCTTCAATCACTAAAAGAAGAAGAAACACAAGTGTGGGCTCATGAGGGTGTAATGAGGATAAAAATGGGCAATTGGTGGTGTGGTAAGCAGGATTCTAGAAGGCCCTCCGGGACCCCTGGTGTTACTCATGCTATGTTGTGTGGCAAAAGGCATTCTGCAGATGTAATGCAATTGTACTAACCAATTGCCCTCAAGATAGGGAGACCTTGTTGGCCTTTTCAAATTGCACGAGTCTTCTAAAAGCAGGAGTTTTCCTGCTGGAGGAAGAAGGCAAAATCACAGAGAAAAACCGAATGTGTCCTTGTTGGCTTTGAAATGGACGGGGCCACATGTAAAGGAATGTGGGTATCCACTGGGAGCTGAGAGTGGCCCTGGCTGATAGCCAGCAAGGAAACAGGGGCCTCAGAATCTATGACCTAAGACCCACCATCTCAAAGAACTGCCAATACCTTGAATGAGCTCAGAAGTGGAATCATCTAAGAGCCTCCAGATGAGCCTGGTTCAGGCCCAGGGCACACTTTGTGTTTGGCCTTCTGAGAACCTGAGCACCCAGTCAAGCCTGCAGAACCCTGAAATAATGTGTGTTATTTGAAGTTGCTAAATTTTGTGGTAACTTCTCAGGTAGCAATAAAAAACGCCTACAAGGGGATTTCCCAGCCATGGGTCAGTCTGTCAACACAAACTTGGTGAGCATTCACTAGGTGCCAGGTACTGTTTCATGCATGGGGAGGTGGCAGTGAGCACGGGAGAGGGTCTCTACCCTCAAGGAGCTTACCTTCTAAATGAGGAACTTACATGCCCATGGATTGTGCAACCAGCCCAGATTTAGCACTGCTGTGGTGTGCCACTGACACTTTCCCTTTTGTATCTGAGGCACTTTTCATCACTGGCTGATCTGTTTTGTCCTTACAATAATGGACATCCTTTTTCTAATCATGTGTGAAGGTCGTGGCATAGGAACCGGCCTGAATTGAAAGTTAACGCCTCTTGTAAATCCGGATCACATAGCTGCCTCTGTCTCAGACTGGTGTGCCTGGAGTGGCAATCACTGAGAAGTATCTCTTGAAGGTAGATTTTCTTTCTCAAATTCTCCACTGATTATATTAAGTGGGACAGAAAAATGTGTTCAAACTGCTTATCACTATTTAATGGGGAGGTCTAGAAACATTGTTTGAGAGACTCCTTCTCTCATTATTTTGGTTTCGAGTCCTTTCTGAATCTGAAAGCCAGTGTATAAATATTGCTGGACTGTTTTTGAGATAATTGAAAAATGAAAATGGCTACAGCTATGGAATAACAACGATCCCACTGTCAGGGACCAGATGCATGGCAGGACACGTTACTGTCTCGCCTGGAATGAGAAGGGGGCTGGCTGGGTGTGAGCCTCTCAGCTTTCTGGACAGAGTCCTGACACCGTCTCCTGTGTAGCAGCATTCTTTAGGGCAAGAGTCAGGACTGGGACCGCTGAGCAGGGTCATGAGGATTTCTATGCACGGGGTGGAGGAAGGCTCTCCAGGAGGTAGGTACCAGCACCCAGCCAAAAGAAGACAACTGACCAGCCTGTATCACCCAGGAGGATGGTGAAAGGTGGGCTAAAGCTGCCACAGTGTCCTCCTCTTCAACATCACGGGCTCTTTCCTGAAGCAGACAAGTCACTGCTGCTGCAAATGCCATGTGAAAAAATTAATTAACGTTTTTGAACTTCCAAAGATCAGCTAGTCTTAAAAGTTATGAGACGCTTTAGCGTTCTCTGCAGCTCAGGGAGGGCCCTTCAGTTACACTCATTTCTCAAGTTAATGGGAAAAAGCTAATGGATTCTGAAGGACAGCAGTAACGTATATAAAACACTTCTCAGGGGATTTGGGGGTGGAGGAGATAGAATCACGAAAAAGTACTGGAAGAATAATACTTCACTTTCTGTCTCAAAGCCTGGCTTTGCGAGTGCATCTTTCTGGAAACAGTTGGTTGTGCCCCAGCGGCTGAAGCAAGCCTGCCAAGTGGTGATGATTCCACTTTCTCCCAGGAGGAGGAGGAGGTGTCGAGAGGGTCATGCGCTGCAGGAGGTGCTGGAGAGACAAGGTGGTGGCCTGTGTGCCAGCAGGCTGTTCCCCGCTCCCAGGAAGGGTTTGCTCCATCTGTTCTTAGTCAATGAACATTTCAGATGGGAGGTGGCTACTCTGTCTCCTCTCTACCTTACCTCATCTCTCCAACCACAGGCCAGAGAACTGGCTGCCAAGAGGCTTTTCAGCCTTGAGGCTGTAACCTGAGGCTGACTTAAGAATCAGGAGTTGTATCCATGTACATCATAGCAGGATGTTTTTAATTTGCTATAGTTAGGTAAACCAGTGACCCTGAAAAACTGCTGGATTCCTTAAATACTGCATGTCGCTCTTCTGCTCAGAAACCTTCAATGGCTCCCCATTTCCTATCTATACCTCCCTAGTTTTCCAAATACATTTCTTACCAATAACTGTAAGAGCCCTATGCTATGTCCACTGATCCTTAAGCACACTTCATGCTTCCCTATCTCCATAATGCTTCTTGAGCTATGTATTCAACACTCTTCTCTTTCTACCCATGAAAATTCATTCTTTAAGACAGGGTCTCACTCAGTCACTCAGGCTGGAGTGTAGTGGAACAACCATGGCTCACTGCAGCCTTGACCTCCCCAGACTCAAGCGATTCTCTTAGCCTCCTGAGTAGCTGGGACTACAGGTGTATGCCACCACACACAGCTAATTTTTGTATTTTTTGTAAAGCTGAGGGTTCACCATGTTGCCCAGGCTGGTCTCAAACCCCTGAGCTCAAGTGATCTGTCTGCCTCAGCCTCCCCAAATACTGAAACTACAGGTGTGAGCCTCCACGCCTGACCTATACAAATGCTTTTTCCTTAAAAAAAAAAAAATCAAGATTTCTCCTTAATAAACATTTTCCTGACTGCTCGTGATGGAATGAGCTCTTCCTTTTTTGAACTCGTATCGTGTTCTCTGTCCACAAATACCTGTGACTCTCCATTCTACCCTGGAGAGTCAAGAATGTTTAACACAGACATTAATTCCTTAACTTCCCATCTCCCATAGTATGCTCTGTGGAACTCTAGGTTCACAGAATATTACTGGTTCTTAAAGTTAAAAAAGTGCTTTTCTTTGTCAAATAATTTGAGAATTGCTTGGTTAGATAGGTTTCTTTCTGAAGTACTTCTCACATATTTCAGTGTGCTAACCTTCATTACAAAACTTCAAGAGGATTTGATTTGTGGCAGTTTCCCAAGCTCGCCTGGCCATCAAGAATGAAGAGATCAGGCTGCTTGTGGTTAATGACAGGTAAACCTACATGTGTATAATGGATGGTTTTCCTGAGTAGCTCTATGGAAGTTCACAGTCCAGGAAATGAGGAAACACATTATTTATATAAATGTATTTTTTTTTTTTTTGAGATGGGAGTCTTGCTTTGTTGCCCAGGCTGGAGTGCAGTGGCGTGATCTCATCTCACTGCAACCTCCACTTCCCAGGTTCAAGCAATTCTCCTGCCTCAACCTCCCGAGTAGCTGGGACTACAGGCATGGGTCACCACACTTGGCAAATTTTTTTGCACTTTTAGTAGAGACAGGGTTTCACTGTGTTAGCCAGGATGGTCTCAATCTCCTGACCTCATGATCCCCCCACCTCGGCCTTCCAAAGTGCTGAGATTACAGGTGTGAGCCACCATGCCTGGCCTATAAATGTATTTTTAAAGCATCCTGTAAGGTAGTCATAGGGAATGTGGATAACGTTTTTGCAAAAGGGATACTTCCTGGCAAATTAATCCATTTTTATAGGTTTCTATTTTGAGTACAGAAGTTTCTTAAAGTGAGAAGTATTTCTGTTCACACTTTACATCTTGCATCTTGTATAGTGCAGGTAATAGATAAGGCTGCACAAGAAATATTTATGAAATAAATGAAAAACCTTTTACAGCTCAACACCAAGGAAAAGCCTTTTCATCCTCTAGAAAGATGACCAGCATATTGGATCAACCAGTAACTATGATTGCCCAGCCCTGTTTTCTCTGCACACATTGAAGTAACTTTGTTCTTGTTTATTTGTTGTCCTAAGTGGTCCATGGCCCACAAGGGCTCATCAGCTTGACACACTGTCACAATATACAGGAACACAGTCACAAATACCAGGCCTGGGATGGCTCTGTTTCGGCCCCAGAAGCCACCCTTACCTGGTAGCAGATGCCCAGTTCTTTTCTGTTGGCTGAGAAGGACAACATGCCCATTGCCAGATCCACAAGACAGCCGATCTCCAGGTCCACGTTGCTCCAATTTGATCTCTGGGAACTGGCCACTATGTCCCTGCCCCAGACCATGTAGCAGTTGCTGCGTTTCACACTAGGAGCCAAGACAGGAAAAGGCAGAGAATCTGGACTGGGGCAGTTCGTAATCAAGACTCAGGAATGAAATGAAAATAGCTACAGAAACTTTCCTAGGAAGCTTTCTGTTCAGCCCCAGATAATTTTTTTTTCTTAAATGAGTTTATTTAGCTTCACCCCCATTTACTCAGACATGAACCACTCAGTGTAGGGGTGTGGCAATCTATTCAGGCTACCTCCTTCCAAAGAGCAC
Source organism: Erythrocebus patas (assembly GCA_023783455.1). NCBI lineage: Eukaryota > Metazoa > Chordata > Mammalia > Primates > Cercopithecidae > Erythrocebus > Erythrocebus patas. The sequence goes on from JAKFHT010001175.1 coordinate 29,341, forward strand.
AATGTTCAGAGAACTGTTTCCAGACTCAACATCAACACACCTTTGTGAAACAGATCAGGGAATGGTAGCATCCCACCACAGAGATGGAAAATTGAGGCATGGGGTGAATGACCACCTTTGGCAAACTTACATGGGGATTTGGAATAAGAGGCAGAAACAAAAGTCTGGGTTCAGAGTCCCAGTCTGGTAATCAGCGCAAAAGGCAGTAAAACACTTGAAAACTCAGGCCCACATTCCTTAGGATGGCCAGCCTGGGCTCCCTACGAAGTAGTTTTTCTCTGACACCTTGCCACTACCTTGACTTATATGCCCCTGTCCTTCCCAGTGCCTTGGAGTTCTGCCTCCCGCACTACTGGCTAACCATCAACTTAGGTGCCTTGCTTAGCTTTCTGTCTACTAACCCCCAGAATACAAAACTCCATTACAGGTATTTACACTTAAAATCAAACTGTAATAATGAAAAAGTCCTTAAGGCTCCAAAACCTGATTCCTTAATTGTAGGATTTCACATCCCAGGTGAGCTGTAGAGATGTGCAGTGGCTGAGGTGATTCTCATAGCTCCCCACCATGGGCAAGAGACGACTGATTCTTCTCCTTCTAAACCCACACTAGTGTACGTCAGCTCAGGCACCTGGTCCCTCGAAGTGACATGACATGACTTTTCTCAAATCAAAGGGTGACGCTATACCTGATGCAAGAGCAGCCCCTTTAAACATCTTAGGGTCAGTGTGATGTGACTCAGCCTGGCTTCCTGTTGTGGTCCTCAGCATGGAGGGCAAAGCCACACAGGGGCAGAGACAGTACATCTGGCACCGTGGGGTGGGTAGGTCCTGGAATAGATTCTGTCAATTCTGAGAGTTGCTTCACCTCTCGGGATGATGTTCTCATTTGAAAAACCAAGGGTTCAATTAGGATCCACCAAGGTTCCTTCTGCCTGTAGAAGTCTATCACTTTCCCCCTTGGTAAGCATGCATTAATTTCCTGTCCTCTCCTTTGGGGCAACAATGGGTCTGCTCACTTCCTGTGAAAGCCCTCATGCTCACTTCCTGTGAACGCCCTCCTCATGCTCACTTCCTGTGAATGCCCTCAGGCAGGGGCCAGTGCCAATAGCCTCTTTCAAAGAGTTATAGCATTATTAGAGTTCCATAATTGCAGCCATGTTAGTACTACTTTTTAGTGATTAAGATGCTAGCCACACTGATGACTAATACGGAATTCAATTAATAATGTATTCAAGCTGTGGGAATGTGAAGCGGTTGGCTTTGCTCATATATTAAAGACCAAAATTCAAAATGTCCCAAAGCATCTGTAAACGGATTTTGTATTTATTTCTTATTACGTAGGACAAAGAAGTAAGAATTATTGAATGTGTACCATATAGTATGTCTTCTCCTAGGTGCTAAAATGTTAGTTAAATTCCATAGTAAGTATGGCCACGGAGGCTCAGATAAATCAAGTAATCGATCTCGTATGGTAGAGCCAGCAAACTGGAATTACAAACTCAAATGAGGAGGGCACTTCTGCCTTTTCTTCTGGCTGAAGAACAAGGCCTGGATTGGTCAATTACTTTAGAATCCTTTCCTTTCCAATCTAAACCAGATGTTGCTCATAGCATCTATTTTGGCTTTCATAATGATGGACATTCAATAATGGGAATAATAATTATACCCTTGAAAAACATGGGTTTGAATTGCATGGGTCCATTATACATGGGTACACTTAAGGTGAATTTTTTTCAAGCACACATGGATTGAAAATACAGTGTTCACAGGGTGCAAAACTCACGTATAGGGAAGGCTGACTTTTCCTATACCGGGGTTCAGTGCTGACTGCGGTCATTGAGTATGAGTGGATTTTGGTATAGGTGGAAGATGCTGGGGCAAATCTAGCTCAGATACCAAGGGATGACTGTAGTTGAAATTTATTGAGTGCCTGAGTTGAGGCACTGTCCTAAGAATTTTTCTATGAATTAACTTATTTAATCCTCACAATACTCCGTGATAACAGAAACTATTATCCTCATCTTATAGATGAGGAAATCAAGGCCCAAGGAGATTAAGTGACTGGTCCAATGTCATACCTCTACAAACCCAGGCAGTTTATTCTAAAGACAGCACTCTTTTTGGGGGATACAGTCCTGCTCTGTTGCCAGGATGGAGTGCAGTGGCTCGATCTCAGCTCACTGCAACATTCGCCTCCTGGGTTCAACCAATTCTCCTGCCTCAGCCTCCTGAGTAGCTGGGACTGCAGGAATGTGCCACCACGTCCGGCTAATTTTTGTATTTTCACTAGAGACAGGGTTTCACCATGTTGGCCAGGATGGTCTCGATCTCCTGACCTTGTGATCTGCCCACCTTGGCCTCCCAAAGTGCTGTGATTACAGTCATAAGCCACCGTGCCCGGTCTAAGCCAGCACTCTTAACCAGCTGCTGGTCCCTCATGACACAGTGACTGTGACTCACCTCTGGCCACTAGTCTTTGGTGAGCCAATATTCTCTAAAGGGCACTGGTTGCAAGACGTTCCTGTCTTTGTAGGGAGCAAAGGCCAGCTTGAAAAACAACTTATGGCTGTATAGGAAAAGATGCTCCTGTACCTCACGTAGGTGGGGAACAGAGGGAAACCACAAGCCACAGTCTCCTGAGTCACCTCTGGAGCACATCTGGCCAACAATCACTTCTCTGGCAGCGCCAGCAGACCAGCTGGAGGGTATGGTATGCCTAGAATGTGCTTGCCCCTAAAGTTTTCTAATTTCTACTTGGTGGTTATTATTCATGAAGTCTCAATGTCTCTTTGATTCCTTATGCTTTCAACCATTATAAGCTCTTGGGAGGAGGAATTCTGAGTGTATCAGTTAGTGTGTGATGTGCTATATCTTTTTATTTCTTCTGAATCAACTTCTCTCAAGCACCCAGAGATTTTCTGTCTTGTTCTGATGTTGTAGAAATTGGGACTTGTCCAGAGGTCCTGGAAAAAACTCGGAGAGAGATCACGTACCCCATTGTCTGCCTATATTTTCCATCCCTGGGTCACAGTTTATATACATGATGAAATTCTTCTCTATTTTCACTAGCAATTTTTCTCACTGTCATAGTACTGGTTTGTTATTTGAAGCCTGTACTTCATTTTCTCCTTTTAAGAGAGGCTGAGATGTTTCCTTCTTTCGGTGTGGGATGGAGGAAAAAGACTAGGGGGAGGGACTGAGAAGCCGGATGGCTAACCCTGCCACTTGGAAGCCCCCTTACCTTTCGTGTACCCGGCCTCTTTCATCCCCTAGGGTGACAGTCACTGTGCAGTTTTTATTCAGGTCAAACTTTTCACTGTACAAGTGATAGTCTGGAGTCACCCATCCAACCCAGACGCAGGATGGATCCTGTCCAGCAAAGATGCGGATGGCATAGTAGCACTGCTGTGGAGAGAACACAGACGGGAGTCAATGGCACCCATCCAGTTGAGGAGAGGGGGCCCAAGAGGCAGAAATAACACAGCAGCTCACTTGGCCCCTTTTTTTTTTTTTTTCTGGAAAAGTGCACACTAGTAGAGGTAGACTACATGTTAGATCTGGAAGGAAGGCTGAATAGGGATTCTGGCTTCCTAGTTTTTCCCTTCTATTTTGCTGTAGCCTCTGGCAAAGCAAATGCTTAAGCTAATCTATCACCCTTTGCCCAGAAGACGCTGGTGCTGAAATCAGGAGATGCTGTGGATGGAAGCAGTGGCAGCTGCTCAGAATGGCAGCACAGAGCCCTAACCCTCCCCTGGGCACCAGGGCAGATCTGGGCTGCAGGAGAGAGCGGGCACAGTCCCTGCCCTCAGAGAGAGAGTGGTCAAGGCTCAGAGCGTTCCTGTTACACTTTCTCCTTCTACAAGGAGGTCCAGTGCTTTTTTCTGGAAAATCTTGAAAGAGGTTGCTTAAGAAAGAGTTCATGTCATGGCCAAATGTGCTTTATGTAGCTGTCACACTCAACTACAGGCAGTATTGAGAAGTACTGCAGTTTTTGGCAGGGCTCACACAGTTCATGGGGTTATCACTGTATTACAACAATAGCTACAGCACTGAGGCAGGTGACTACCTCATCATTTTCCTGATGAAACTGAGTAGATTCATTCTTAATGAAGTGGCTCTTACTTGTAGTCTGTCAAATTTTCTTGACCGGAAGAAAAAAGGGTCAGCTAAACAAACCTGGGTTTGAATCTTGACACTGCCAGGTATTCATCAAGTGACTTTGGACAAACCATTTGTCCTCTCTGTGCATAATATTATGCATAATATTATCCATTTCAGGGCTTGCTGATTAATTTTAAATGAATTAAATGGAGATTAAATGGGAAGGTGACAATGTGCCAAGCACGGTGTCCCACACGCACTAAGTGTGTGATTCACTGCAGCAAGAATCTTACTCCTGATGAAGGTGAACCTACAAATTCAGGATTGTTGGATAACTTTACAGAAGGGTTGACACACATGCATTGCTTCCATAAACTTTTTTTTTTTTTTTTGCCAGATGCTAAAGAAGAATGAGCAAAAGAAAGAAAAATCAGGAGGTGCTTTCTGACTACTGTCTAGGGATCAAAAGTAGCTTCCACCTTCTGCGTTGGCTTCTTGCTCTTCTTCTCATTTGATTGCTTTTGACATCACTCCTAGTACTGCACAGAGACATGGGGGAGCTGACTCACAAAAGTTTGCACAAAAAAAGCAAACCAAAAGATTGAATTGAGTGCCCTCCACTGATGCTCATTTCAGTCAGAAAGGCAGTGTTGGGTTCCTGATGGCAAATGGGCAACAAGTACCCAAAGATGCCCAATTAGGAGCTCCAGGTAGAGCTTTTGCTTTGCACTGAGTAACTGTATTTCTTTTCCCCACTTGAGAAATGCCATAGATGTGTTCTGGAAGCATCAAGATGGATATTAAAAGACAGAGTAATTGGCAATTAAAGAGGATCTCTAGACAGATCTTTGCTGTAAGGGGCATATTACCAGGCACAACGAAGAATCAAATAATTAAAACCATAATTGAGCACATTTACTTACTGTTGTTGTATGAGAGAGTATTTCTTGCATCTGTTTCCTGGGGGAAAGATAATCCATGTTTTAGTTATTCAGCTGTATAAAGAATCCCACAGTTCCGACAGGCAGTTGATCTACCTTTAATGATCAAGGCAAGTTTAGGAAAGTGGCTGCTTCCTAGACACAAGTGATTGCAACCAGTCTCGGGACTGTTCATTTGCAAGCTGTTAACACAAGGCAGGGATGTGACTCCCAACTCTTATCCCTCAGCCCAGATGGTAAGTTAGATGGTAAGTTGAGAGTGAGGATGGAAGACTGCAATAGTACAAGCAGGGATACCTCTGAATAGGCTATCCTATTCTCTCAAGCAGCTGTGCTTGTTTAAAAGCTTGGTAGAAAGCAAAACTCTAGAGGAAACCCCAACAAGATGGCTCCAGGCAGCAGACATACATCAATGATTAAAAATAGGCATCAGGGGAAAGAAAGACAGCAAGGAATATATTCCTTATCAGGAAGAAAGAAGACACATTGCCCATGAATCACACAGCCGCAGAGTTGGACAATGCCCATAGTTATGCAAAGGAGGCAGTATCTGCCTCCAGAAACTTCTAATTACACACAAAACCAAAAATAATTGCACCCTCTTATGCCCTCACAAAACACAGGAGTTGTGGCAGCAAGGAAGGTAGGGACCCAGAGTTCAAGAAGAGCAGAAACTTTACCACCAGATGCGTCTGTTCAGCATGATTGGCACCTTAATTATGCATGGCACAAACACACACATGTACTTGTATGCACATGTATGCACACACATTCTTTCTCTTTTTTTTTTTTTAACCTGGCTGAAGGCAGAGAGAACCCTATCTATGGAGTTTGTGTGCTGAGTTAGGGTAAAAAGCAGAAAACCCACTTTACAGCAGATACAATGAGTGCCTCTGAGAACCAGAGGCCTCACCCTCACCTTTTCTGGAAAGCTTCACTGTCCAGACAGGGGCTGTGGCTGAAAGAAGAGTGGCACTCGACAGGCATGCTCAAGCGGCAGTAGATCATGTCGGCATTGCTATGCTGTGTGCCAAATGTCTTATGGGTCACCTTGAGACACGGAGGGCTGTCCATGGTGCCATCAATCCTCATGACCTGGAAACAGGACGAGTCCTTACCTTGACATACCAAAGGGCCTGACCTCAACCCAGTCCCTTCTTCCCTCGTGGACGTGCACATGGCAAGGCATTCTGTGAACTACAGAAGTAAGTTGTGTCCAGTGATAATCAAACTATGATTCTCA
>JAKFHT010001176.1:0-35622 GCA_023783455.1 Erythrocebus patas
ATGGCAAGAAAACAGTTTTCAAAAACTGCCCAATGAAAAGTACAGTGTAACTCTGTGAGACAAATTCACAAATCACAAAGCAGTTACTCAGAGAGATTATTTCTAGTGTTTATCTAAGAATATTTTCTTTATCACCATAGGCCTCAAAGTGCTCCCAAATAACCCTTTGCAGATTAAAAAAAAACAGTGTTGGCAAACTGCTCCATGAAAAAAAAAAGTGTAACTCTGTGAGATGTATTGACACATCACAAACAACTTTCTCAGAAAGCTTCTTTCTGTTTTTTATCTGAGGATATTTCCTTTGTCACTGTAGGCATCAATGAAATCCAAAATATCCATTCTCAGATTCCCCCAAAACAGTGCTACCAAACTGATCCATTAAAAGGATCACGTAGCTCTGTGAGATGAATTAACTCTTAACAAATAAGTTTATCAGAAAGCTTTTTTCAAGTTTTTATCTGAGGATATTTCCTTTGTCATCATAGGCTTCAATGCAATCCAAAATATCACTTCTCAGATTCCCCAAAAACAGTGCTACCCAGCTGCTCCATAAAAAGGATCATGTAATACTGTAAGATGAATTCACAAATCACAAAACAGTTTCTCATAAAGCTCCTTTCAATTTTTTTGTCTGAGGATACTTCCTTTTTCACCATAGGCCTCAATGAGCTCACGAATATCCTTTTTCAGGTTCCATGAAAACAATGTTAGCAAACTGCTTCATGAAAAGAAACATGTAACTCTGTGAGATGAATTCACACATCAGAAAACATTTTCTCAAAAAGCTTCTTTCTTCTTTTTTTCTGGGGATATTTCTTTTGTCACCATATTCTTCAAAGCACTCCCAAATATCCTATTGCAGATTCCACAGAAACAGTGTTATCAATCATGTCAATGAAAACAACAGTGTATCTCTGTGAGTTGAATTCACATAATAAAGTAGTTTCTCAGAAATCTTCTTTCTAGTTTTTATCTGAGGATATTTCCTTTTCACCATAGGCCTCAATGCGCTCCCATATATCACTTGCAGATTTCACAAAAACAGGGTTTGCAAACTGCTCCATGAAAGGAAAGGTGTAACTCTGTGAGATGATTTCACACGTCATGAAGCAGTTTCTCAGAAAGCTTCTTCCTAGTTTTTATATGAGTATATATTATTTTCCACTATAGGTCTCAATGCGCTCCCAAATATTCATTTGCAGATTCCAAGAAAACAGTGTTAGCAAACTGCTCCATGAAAAGAAAGGTGTATGTCTGTGAGATGAATTCACACATCACAGAGAACTTTCTCAGAAAACTTCTTTCTAGTTTTTATCTGAGGATATTTCCTTTGTCACCATATATTTCAATGTGATCCAAAATATCCTTTTTCAAATTCCCCAAAAAAGTTGTTACCCAAAATCTCCATGAAAAGAATTGTGTAAATTCGTGAAATGAATTCAGAAATCACAAAGAAGTTTCTCAGAAAACTTCTTTTTGCTTTCCTCTGAGGATATTTCATTTGTCACCCTAAACTTCAGTCTGCTCTGAAATAACACATTGCAGATTCCATGAAAACAGTGTTAGCAAACTGCTCAATGCAAGCAACAGTGTAACTCTGTGAGATGAATTCACACATCACAAAACAGTTTCTCACAAACTTCTTTCTAGTTTTTTTCTGATGATATTTCCTTTTTCAGAATAGGCCTCAATGCTCTCCCAAATATCCCTTTGCAGATTCCATGAAAACAGCATAAGCAAACTTCTCCAAAGCAAGAAAATTGTAACTCTGTGAGATGAATTCACACATCACAAATAACTTTCCCAGAAACTTTCCTTCTAGTTTTATCTGAGTATATTTCCTTTGTCACCATATTCTTCAATGTGATCCAAAGTATCCCTTCTCAGATTCTCCAAAAATAGTGCTACTAAACTGATCAATAAAAAGAATCGTGTAACTCTGTGAGATGAATTAGGACATTAGAAAGCAGTTTCTCAGAAAGCTTCTTTCTAGTTTTTATATGAGGATATCTCTTTTGTCACTGTAAGATTCAATGTGCTCTGAAATATCCCATTGCAGATTCCAAGAAAACAGTGTTATCAAACTACTCATTGAAAAATGAACTGTAGCTATGTGAGATGAATTCACACATCACAAAGCAGTTTCTCAGAAAGTTTCTTTCCACCATAAGCCTCCACGCACTCCCAAATATCCATTTGCAGATCCCGCGAAAACAGTGTTAGCAAATTGCTCCATGAAAAAGAAGGCAAAACCCTCTGAGATGACGTCACATATCACAAAGAAGTTTCTCAGAAAGCTTCCTTCTAGCTTTTATCTGAGGATATTTTCTTTGTCACCATAGGCTTCAGAGCAATTCAAAATACACCTTTTCAGATTCCCCAAAAACAGTGCAAGCAAACTGCGCCACGAAAAGAAAGGTGTAACATTTTGTGATGAATTCACACATCAAAAAGTAGTTACTCAGAAAGCTTCTTTCTTGTTTTTGTCTGAGGATATTTCCTTTTCCACCTTAGGCCTCAATGCGTTCCCAAATATACCTTTGCAGATTCCACGTAAACAGTCTTAGTAAACTACTACATGAAAAGCAAGCTGTAACTCTCTGAGTTGAATTCACACATCATGAAGAAGTTTCTCAGAAAGCTTAATTCTAGTTTTATCTGAGGATATTTCTATTGTCACCCTAAGCTTCAATGCAATCCAAACTATCAATTCTCAGATTACCCAAAAACAGTGCTACCAAACTGTTCCATGAAAATAATCATGTAACTCTGTGAGAAGAATTCACAAATCACAAAGCAGTTTCTCAGAGAGCTTCTTTCCAGTTTTTGTCTGAGGATTTTCCTTTGTCAACATGAGCTTCAATTTGCTCCAAAATATCCCATTGCAGATTATAAGAATGCAGTGTGAACAAACTGCTCAATAAAAAGAACAGTGTAACTGTGAGATGAATTCACACATCACAAAGAAGCTTATTGGAAAGCTTCTTTTTGTTTTTTATCTTATGATATTCCGTTTTTTACCATAGGCTTCATTGCAATCCAAAGTATCCCTTCTCAAATTCCCCAAAACTTTACTACCATACAGCTACATGAATTGAATCATGCAATTCTGTGAGATGAATTAACACATGAAAAAGCTGTTTCTCAGAATTCTTCTTTCTGTTTTTATATATGAGGATATTTCCTTTGTCACCATAAGCTACAATGTTCTCCAAAATATACCATTGCAGATTCCAAGAAAGCAGTGTTAGCAAACTACTGAATAAAAAGAGCACTGTAATTCTGTGAGATGAATTCACACATCACAAACTCTTTCACAGAAAGCTTCTTTTTGTTTTTATCTTAGGATATTTTCTCTGTCACATAGGCTTCATTGTGCTCCCAAATATCCTGTTGCAGATTCCATGAAAACAGTGATATCAAACCGGTCAATGAAAAGAATGGTGTAACCCTGTGAGATGAATTAACACATCACAAATAACGTTCTCAGAAAGATTCTTTCTACTTTTTATCTGAATATATTTGCTTTGTCACCTCAGGTTTCAATGTGATCAAAAATATCCCTTCCCAGATATCCCAAAAACAGTGCTACCAAACTGTTCCATGAAAAGAATCTTGTAACTCTGTGAGATGAATTAACACATCAGAAATCATTTCCTCAGAAAGATTCTTTCTAGTTTTTATATGAGGGTATTTTCTTTGTCACCTTATGCTTCAATGTGCTCAGAAATATTCCTTTGCAGATTCCATTAACACATTGTTAGCAAACTGCTCAATGAAAAGAAAGGTGAAACTCTGTGAGATGAATTCACATATCACAAAGTGGTTTCATAGAAAGCTTCCTTCTAGTTTTTATCTCTTATGGTCCTTTTATCACCATAGTATTCGAAGCATTTCAAAATATACTTCTCAGATTCCCCCAAAACACTGCTACCAAAAGTGTTACAGAAAAAGAATTGTGTAATTCTGTGCGACGAATTCGCAAATCACAAAGTAGATTCTCAGAAATCTTCTTTCTGGTTTTTGTCTGAGGATATTTGTTTGTAACCATAAGCTTCAATGCACTCCGAAATATCACATTGCAGATTTCAAGAAAACAGTGTTAGCAAACTGCTCAGAGAAATGAACAGTGAAACTCTATGTAATGATTTCACACATCACAGAGCAGTTTCTCAGAAAGCTTCTTTTTGGTTTTTATCTGAGGGTATTTCCTTTTTCACTCTAGGCCTCAATGCATGCCCAAATATCCCTTTACAGATTCTGCAAAAACAGTGTTAGCAAGCTGCTCAATGAAAAGAATAATGTATCTCTGTGAGATGAATTCACACATCACAAAGCAGTTTCTCAGAAAGCTTCTTTCTAATTTTTATCTGTGGATACTTGTTTTTTCAAGATAGACCTCAATTCACTCCCAAATACCCCTTTGCAGATTCCACGAAAACAGTGTTAGAAAACTGCTCAATGTAAACAACATTGTATTGCTGTGATATTATTTCATACATCACAAAGCAGTTTCTTAGAAAGATTCTTTATACTTTTTATCTGAGGATATTTCTTTTTTCACCATAGGCCTCCATGCACTATGAAATATCCCTTTGCAGATTCTATGAAAACAGTGTTAGCAAACTGCTCAATGGTAAGAAAGGTGTACCACTGTGAGATGAATTCACACATCACAAAGAACTTTCTCAGAAAGCTTCTTTCTCATTTTTATCTGAAGATATTTCGTTTGTCACCATAGACTTCAATGCAATCCAATATATCCCTTATCAGATTTCCCAAAAACAGTGGTACCAAACTGATCCATGAAAAGAATCGTATACCTCTGTGAGATGAACTTGAAAATCACAACGTGGTTTCTCAGAAAGCTTCTCTCTAGATTTTATATGATATTTCATTTGTCACCTTAAGCTTCAATACACTCTGAAATATCCCATTGAAGATTTCAAGGAAACAGTGTTAGCAAACTGATCAATGAAGAGTGTAAATCCGTGAGATGAACTCAGACATCACAAAGCTGTATCTCAGAAAGCTTCTTTCTAGTTTTTTCCTGAGGATATTTCCTTTTTCACCATATTCCTCAATGTGCCCCCAAATATCCCTTTGCAGATCCATCGAAAACAGTGTTTCCAAACTGCTCCATGAAAAGAACAGTGTAACTCTGTGAGACGAATTCACACATCACAAAGAAGTTTCTTGGAAAGCTTCTTTTTAGTTTTTATCTGTGGATATTTCCTTTTTCCATCTAGGAATCATTGCACTCTGAATTGTCCCATTCCAGGTTCCACAAAAACAGTGTTAACAAATTGCTCCATGCAAAGAAAGTTCTAACTCTGTGACATAAATTCACACATCACAAAGAACTTTCTCAGAAAGCTTCTTTCTAGTTTTTATCTAAGGATGTTTCCTTTGTTACCATTGGCTTCAATGTGATCCATAATATCCTTCCTCATATTCTCCAAAAACAGTGCTACCAAACTGATCCATGAACCGTATCATGTAACTCCGTGAGATGAATTAACACATCAAAAAGGGGTTTCTCAGAAAGTTTATCTCTAGTTTTTTTCAGAGAATATTTCTCTTGTCTCCATAATGTTTCCTTTTCCACTATAGGCTTCAACGCCATCCAAAATATCCCTTCTCAGATTCCCCAAAATCAATGCTACCAAACTGCTCCATGAAAAGAAAGTTTAACTCTGTGACATGAATTCACACATCACAAAGAACTTTCTCAGAAAGCTTCTTTCTAGTTTTTATCTGAGGATATTTCCTTTGTCACCATTGGCTTCAATGATCCAAAATATCCTTCCTCATATTCTCCAAAACAGTGCTACCAAACTGATCCATGAAAAGAATCATGTAACTCTGTGAGATGAATTAACACATCACAAAGGGTTTCTCAGAAAGTTTCTTTCTAGTTTTTTCAGAATATTTCCTTGTCTCATAATGTTTCCTCACTATACTTGCCTCCAAAATATCCCTTCTCAGATTCCCCAAAATCAATGCTACCAAACTGCTCCATGGAAAGCATTGTGTAACTCTCTGAGATAAAGTCACAAGTCACAAAGTAGTTTCTCAGAAAACTTCTTTCTGGTTTTTGCCTGAGGATATATCCTTTGTCACCATAGGCTTCAATGTGCCCTCAAATATCCTATTGCAGATTCCACAAAAACAGTGTTTTCAAACTGCTCAATGAACACATCAGTGTATCTCTGTGAGATGAGTTCACCCATCCCAAAGTAGTTTCTCAGATAGCTTATTTCCAGTTTTTGTCTGAGGATATTCCCTTTTACACCATAGGCCTCAATGCGCTCCCATACATCACTTTTCAGATTCCACGAAATCAGTATTTCGCAAACTGCTCCATGAAAAGATTGGTGTAACTCTGTGGGATGAACTCACATATCACAAAGAAATTTCTCAGAAACCTTCTTTCTTGTTTTTATCAGAAGATATTACCTTTGTCACCATAGGCTTCAATGTGATCCAAAATATACCTTCTCGGATTCCCCCAAAAAAGTGATACCAAACTTCTCCATGAAAAGAGTGGTGTAACTCTGTGAGATGAATTTACACATCACACAGCTGTTTCTCAGAAAGCTTGTTTCAAGTTTTATCTGAAGATATTTCCTTTTCAACATAGGCCTCAATGCGCTCCAGAATATCCCATCACAGATTCCACGAAAAAAGTGTTGCCAAACTTCTCAATGAAAAGAATGGTGTAACTCCATGACATCACAAAGAAGTTTCTAAGAATGTTTCTTCTAGATTTTATCTGAGGATTTTCCTTTGTCACCATAGGCTTCAAAGTGATCCAAATTATCCCTTCTCAGATTCTCCAAAAACAAGGATACCAAACTGCTCCATGAAAAGAATTGTGTAACTCTGTGAGATGTATTGAGAAATCACAAAGCAGATTGTCATAAAGCTTATTTTTAGTTTTTGTCAGAGGATACTTCCTTTTTCACTGCTTGCCTCAATGCGCTTGTGAATATCAATTTGCAGATTCCATGAAAATAGTGTTAGCAAACTGCTATATGAAAAAGAAAGGTGTAAATCTGTGAGATGAATTCAAACATCAGAAAGCAGTTTCTCAAAAACTTCTTTTTGGTTTTTCTCTGAGGAATTTCCTTTGCCACCATAGGCTTCAATGCGTTCTCAGATATCCCTTCTCAGGCACCACAAAAACGGTGATGCAAAAGTGCTCCCTCATCAGAATCGTTTACCTCTATGAGATGAATGCGCATATCACAAAGGAGTTTCTCTGAAAGGTTCCTTCTCATTTTCATCTGAGGATATTTCCTTTTTTACTGTATTCCTCAATGTGCCCCCGAATATCCCATTGCAGTTTATATGAAAAAAGTATTAGCAAACTTGTCAATGAACAGTGTTACTCTGTGAGATGAATTCACACATCACAAAGCCGTTTCACAGGAAGATTGTTTTTCATTTTTATCTGAGGATATTTTCTCTATCACCTTAGGCTTCAATGCGGTCCAAAATACCCCTTCTCAGATTCCTTAAAAACAGTGCTACTAAACTGCACCATTAAAAAGAATGGTATAACTGTGTGAGATGAATACATACATCACAACGTTGTTTCTCAGAAAGCTTTTTTCTAGTTTTTATCTGAGGATATTTCCTTATTCACCATATCCCTTAATGCACTCCAGAATATTGCATCCCAGATCCCACAAAAAAAAGTGTTAGCAAACTTCTCAATGAAAAAATGGTGTAACTCTGTGAGACGAATTTGCACATGACAAAGAAGTTTATCAGAAAGTTTCTTTCTAGACTTTATCTGAGGATAGTTCCTTTGCCACCACAGACTTCAATGAGATGCAAAATATCCCTTCTCAGATTCCCCAAGAACAGTGCTATGAAACTGCTCCATGAAAAGGATCATGTAACTCTGTGAGATGAATTCACGAATCACAAAGCAACATCTCAAAAAGTTTCTTTCTAGTTTTTTCTGAGAGTATTTCCTTTTTCATTGTTTGCCTCAATGCGCTCATGAACAGCCCACTGCAGATTCCATGAAAATAGTGTTAGCAAACTGCTTTATGAAAAGAAATGTGTAAATCAGTGAGATGAATTCTCACATCATAAAGCAGTTACTCCAAAAGCTTCTTTTTGGTTATAGGCCGAGGATATTTAATTTGTCACCATAGGCTTCAATGTGCTCCCAAATATCCTATTGAAGATACCACAAAAATAATGTTATCAAACTGTTCAAGGAAAACAACAGTGTAACTCTGTGAGATGAATTCACAGAAACCTTCTTTCTCAGAAAGCTTCTTTCTAGTTTTTATCTGAGTGTATTTCCTTTGTCACCATAGGCTTCAATGTGATCAAAAATATCCCTTATCAGATCCCCCAAAAACAGTGCTACCAAACTGATCCATGAAAAGAATCATGTAACACTGCGAGATGAGTTAACACATCAAAAAGAAGTTTCTCAATATGCTTCTTTCTGGTTTTTATATGAAGATTTTTCCTTTGTCACCATAAACTTCAATGCACTCTGAAATATCCCATTGCAGAATCTAAGAAAAGAGTGTTTGCAAACTGGTAAATGAAAAGAAATGTGTAAATCAGTGAGATGAATTCTCACATCATAAAGCAGTTACTCCAAAAGCTTCTTTTTGGTTATAGGCCGAGGATATTTAATTTGTCACCATAGGCTTCAATGTGCTCCCAAATATCCTATTGAAGATACCACAAAAATAATGTTATCAAACTGTTCAAGGAAAACAACAGTGTAACTCTGTGAGATGAATTCACAGAAACCTTCTTTCTCAGAAAGCTTCTTTCTAGTTTTTATCTGAGTGTATTTCCTTTGTCACCATAGGCTTCAATGTGATCAAAAATATCCCTTATCAGATCCCCCAAAAACAGTGCTACCAAACTGATCCATGAAAAGAATCATGTAACTCTGTGAGATGAATTAACACATCAAAAAGAAGTTTCTCAATATGCTTCTTTCTGGTTTTTATATGAAGATTTTTCCTTTGTCACCATAAACTTCAATGCACTCTGAAATATCCCATTGCAGAATCTAAGAAAAGAGTGTTTGCAAACTGGTAAATGAAAAGAACAGTGTAATTCTGTGAGATGAATTCACACATCACGAAGTAGTTTCACAGAAAGCTTCTTTCTAGTTTTTATCTGAGGATATTTCCTTATTCACCTTAGGCCTCAGTGGGCTCAGAAATATACCTTTGCAGATTCCATGAAAACAGTGTTTCCAAACTGCTCCATGAAAAGAAAGGTGTAATTCTGTGAGATGAATTCACACATCACAAATGACTTTTTCGGAAAGCATCTTTCTAGTTTTCATCTGAGGATACTTCCTTGTCACCACAGGTTTCATTGTGATCTAAAATACCCTTCTCAGATGCACCAAAAACAGTACTACCAAACTGCTTCATGAAAAGCATCATGTAAATTTTGAGATGAATTAACACATTAGAATGCAGCTTCTCAGAGAGCTTCTTTCTAGTTTTTATGTGAAGATGTTAATCACCCATCCCAGGACCAAGTTACTTTTCAGCAGCCCAAGTGGGACCATAAATTAAATGAGTAAAAGAAGGCTACCCTGGTATTGCCCTATTAACTTTCTATAGTTAACTTTATACATTCTGCTCGATATTTTAAAATCAAAAGAGCTTCTGGTAGAAGTCAGTTTATAGACAAATCTTTTTAAATGAATGTCTTGGGGTTCAGTCTGAAGCCACAGTTGTGTTCCCATAGTTTTGCCTTTCTGTTTCCCATCCTCTAACCCTAAAAAGTTCTTATTCTTTTCCTGGACTCTCATGTTCCACCCTCTGTGAAGATCTGCTCCACAGTTTAAGACAAATTGAATTCCTCTTAATGAAACTTCTTTGACACTCAAAGTCAAAGTTTATAGCTTAGTAATTATTCCATGAACATCTCTTACCTCCTTAATAGGTCTGGAAGCTCCTTGAGTATGGATATTCTATGTTCATGTTACTTATTTTGTGGAGGCTGAAGCATTCCCATCCCAGTCCTGGGCTAGTTATTAAAGGTGGATGGAACAGGTTATTTGAGTCCAGTTCATATACTTTTATTCAAAATGGAAAACCTACCTTAGTCTTCTAGGATGAATCTTTCTCCATATAAATCATTAATGATATTTTATTTTGTATTTCTCTGATCAATTAAAAGATTATTGGGAAAATCATTTTTTATTTGCACGTGAAATAAAGTACTGCTTTTCAGAATGAATAAAATAAAATAAAATAAAATATCCCTTCTCAGATTCCTAAACAACAGTACTAACAAATTGATCTATTTAAAAAAAATCATGCAACTCTGTGAGAATGATTAACACATCACAAAGCGGTTTCTCACAAGACTTGTTTCTACATTTTGTCTGAGGATATTTCCTATGTCAGCATAAGCTTCAATGTGCTCCGAAATAGCCCATTGCAGATTCCAAGAAAACCGTGTTTGCAAACTGCACAATGAAAAGAACAGTGTAACTCTGTGAGATGAATTCACACATCACAAAGAAGTTTCTCAGAAAGATTCTTTCTAGTTTTTATCTGAGAATATTTCATTTTTCACCGTAGGCCTCAATGCTCCAAAATATCACTTTGCAGATTCCACAAAACAGTGTTAGCAAATTGCTTAATGAAAAGAACGCTGTAACTCTGTGAGATGAATTCACATATCACAAAGAACATTCTCAGAAAAATTCTTTCTAGTTTTTATCTGAGAAAATTTCCTTTGTCAAACTACATTTCAATGTGATATAAAATATCCCGTCTCAGATTCTCCATAAAACAGTGCTACAAAAATGATCCATGAAAAGTATCATGTTACTCTTTGAGATGAATTCACAAATCACAAAGTAGTTTCTCAGAAAGCTTTTTCTACATTTTGTCTGAGGATATTTCCTTTGTCTCTATTAGCTTCAATGTACTCCAAATTATCCCATTGCAGATAAAAGGAAACAGTCTTAGCAAACTGCTCAATGAAAAGAACAGTGCAACGCTGTGAGATGAATTCACACATCACAAAGCAGTTTATCAGAAAGTTTCTTTTTGGTTTTTATCTGAGGACATTTCCTTCATCGCCATATTCTTCAATGCACTACCAAATATCCTATTGCAGATCCACTAAAACAGTGTTATCAAATTGCTCAATGAAAAAAACAGTGTACATCTCTGAGATGAATTCACACATCACAAAACAGTTTCGCAGAAAGCTTCTTTCTAGTTTTTATCTGAGGATATTTCCTTTGTCACCATAAGCTTCAATGCACTCCAAATATCCCTTCAGATTCCATGAAAACAGTGTTAGCAAACTGCTCAATGAAAAGAATGTAACTCTGTGAGATGAATTCACACATCACAAAGAAGTTTCTCAGAAAGCTTCTTTCTAGTTTTTATCTGAGGATATTTCCTTTGTCACCATAGGCTTCAATGCACTCCAAATATCCTTCTCAGATTCCAAAACAGTGTTAGCAAACTGCTCCATGAAAGAACAGTGTAACACTTTGAGATGAATTCACACATCACAAAGCAGTTTCTCAGAAAGTTTCTTTCTAGTTTTTATCTGAGGATATTTCCTTTGTCACCATAGCTTCAATGCTCCCAAATATCCCTTGCAGATTCCAAGAAAACAGTGTTAGCAAACTGCTCATGAAAGAACAGTGTAACTCTGTGAGATGAATTCACAAATCACAAACCAGTTTCTCAGAAATAATTTTCCAGTTTTTATCCGAGGATATTTCCTTTGTCACCATAAGCTTCAATGCACTCCCAAATATCCATTTTCAGATTCCATGAAAACAGTGTTAGCAAACTGCTCCATCAAACGAAAGGTGTAACTGTGTAAGATGAATTCACACATCACAAAGCAGTTTCTCAGAAAGTTTCTTTCTAGTTTTTATCTGAGGATATTTCCTTTTCACCATAGCTTCAATGCTCCAAAATATCCTATTGCAGATTCCACAAAACAGTGTTAGCAAACTGCTCAATGAAAAGAACAGTGTAACTCTGAGATGAATTCACACATCACAAAGCAGTTTCTCAGAAAGCTTCTTTCTAGTTTTTATCTGAGGATATTTCCTTTTCACCATAGGCTTCAATGCCCCAAATATCCTTTGCAGATTCCCCAAAACAGTGTTATCAAACTGCTCATGAAAAGAATGTAACTCTGAGATGAATTCACATCACAAAGCAGTTTCTCAGAAAGCTTCTTTCTAGTTTTTGTCTGAGGATATTTCCTTTGTCACCATAGCTTCAATGCTCCAAAATATCCATTGCAGATTCCAAAAAACAGTGTTAGCAAACTGCTCAATGAAAAGAATGTGTAACTCTGTGAGATGAATTCACACATCACAAAGCAGTTTCTCAGAAAGCTTCTTCTAGTTTTTATCTGAGGATATTTCCTTTTCACCATAGACTTCAATGCTCCAAATATCCTTTGCAGATTCCAAAAACAGTGTTAGCAAACTGCTCAATGAAAAGAAAGGTATAATTCTGTGAGATGAATTCACCCATCACAAAGCAGTTTCTCAGAAAGCTTTTTTCTAGTTTTTATCTGAGGATATTTCCTTTGTCACCATAGGCTTCAATGCACTCCAAATATCCATTGCAGATTCCCAAAAACAGTGTTAGCAAACTGCTCCATGAAAAGAATCATGTAACTCTGTGAGATGAATTCACACATCACAAAGCAGTTTCTCAGAAAGTTTCTTTCTAGTTTTTATCTGAGGATATTTTCTTTTCACCATAGGCTTCAATGTGCTCCAAATATCCATTGCAGATTCCATGAAAACAGTGTTAGCAAACTGCTCAATGAAAAGAAAGGTGTAACTCTGTGAGATGAATTCACACATCACAAAGCAGTTTCTCAGAAAGCTTCTTTCTAGTTTTTATCTGAGGATATTTCCTTTTCACCATAGGCCTCAATGCACTCCCAAATATCCCTTTGCAGATTCCATGAAAACAGTGTTATCAAACTGCTCAATGAAAAGAAAGGTGTAACTCTGTGAGATGAATTCACACATCACAAAGCAGTTTCTCAGAAAACTTCTTTCTAGTTTTTATCTGAGGATATTTTCTTTGTCACCATAGGCTTCAATGATCCAAAATATCCCTTCTCAGATTCCCCAAAAACAGTGCTAACAAACTGATCCATGAAAAGAATCATGTAACTCTGTGAGATGAATTAACACATCACAAAGCAGTTTCTCAGAAAGCTTCTTTCTAGTTTTTATATCTGAGGATATTTATTTGTTACCACAGGCTTCAATGTGCTCCAAAATATCCTATTGCAGATTCCAATAAACAGTGTTATCAAACTGCTCAATGAAAAGAACGGTGTAACTCTGTGAGATGAATTCACACATCACAAAGCAGTTTCTCAGAAAGCTTCTTTCTAGTTTTTATCTGAGGATATTTCCTTTTTCACCATAGGCTTCAATGCACTCCAAAATATCCCTTTGCAGATTCCAAGAAAACAGTGTTATCAAACTGCTCCATGAAGAGAATTTGTAACTCTGTGAGATGAATTCACACATCACAAAGCAGTTTCTCAGAAAGCTTCTTTCTAGTTTTATTTCAGGATATTTCCTTTGTCACCATAGGCTTCAATGTGCTCCAAATATCCTTTGCAGATTCCAAAAACAGTGCTAGCAAACTGCTCCATGAAAAGAACAGTGTAACTCTGTGAGATGAATTCACATATCACAAAGCAGTTTCTCAGAAATCTTCTTTCTAGTTTTTATCTGAGGATATTTCCTTTGTCACCATAGGCTTCAATGCACTCCCAAATATCCCTTGCAGATTCCACAAAACAGTGTTACCAAACTGCTCAATGAAAAGAATGGTGTAACTCTGTGAGATGAATTCACATCACAAAGTTTCTCAGAAAGCTTCTTCTAGTTTTTATCTGAGGATATTCCTTTGTCACCATAGGCTTCAATGCAATCCAAAATATCCTTCTCAGATTCCCCAAAAACAGTGCTACCAAACTGCTCCATGAAAAGAATCATGTAACTCTGTGAGATGAATTCACAAATCACAAAGCAGTTTCTCAGAAAGCTTCTTTCTAGTTTTTATCTGAGGATATTTCCTTTGTCACCATAAGCTTCAATGCAATCCAAAATATCCCTTCTCAGATTCCCCCAAAACAGTGCTACCTAACTGTTCCATGAAAAGAATGGTGTAAATCTGTGAGATGAATTCACATATCACAAAGCAGTTTCTCAGAAAGTTTCTTTCTAGTTTTTATCTGAGGATATTTCCTTTGTCACCATAGGCTTCAATGCGCTCCCAAATATCCTACTGCAGATTCCATAAAAACAGTGTTATCAAACTGATCAATGAAAAGAATGGTGTAACTCTGTGAGATGAATTCATCCATCACAAAGAACTTTCTCAGACAGCTTCCTTCTAGTTTTTATCTGAGGATATTTCCTTTTTCACCATAGGCTTCAATGCAATCCAAAATATCCTTTCTCAGATTCTCCAAAAACAGTGCTACCAAACTGATCCATGAAAAGAATTGTGTAACTCTGTGAGATGAATTAACACATCACAAAGTAGTTTCTCAGAAAGCTTCTTTCTAGTTTTTATGTGAGGATATTTTCTTTGTCACCATAAGCTTCAATGTGCTCTGAAATATCACATTGCAGATTCCAAGAAAACAGTGTTAGCAAACTTCTCAATGAAAAGAACAGTGTAACTCTGTGAGATGAATTCACACATCACAAAGCAGTTTCTCAGAAAGTTCTTTCTAGTTTTTATCTGAGGATATTTCCTTTTTCACCATAAGCTTCAATGCACTACCAAAATATCCTTTGCAGATTCCACGAAAACAGTGTTAGCAAACTGCTCCATGAAAAGAAAGGTGTAAATCTGTGAGATGAATTCACACATCACAAAGAACTTTCTCAGAAACTTCTTTCTAGTTTTTATCTGAGGATATTTTCTTTGTCACCATAGGCTTCAATGCGATCCAAAATATCCCTTCTCAGATTCACTAAAAATAGTGTTATCAAATTGCTCCATGAAAATGTCATGTGACTCTGTGAGATGAATTAACACATCACAAAGCAGTTTCTCAGAAAGCTTCTTTCTAGTTTTTGTCTGAGGATATTTTCTTTGTCACCATAAGCTTCAATGCACTCCAAAATATCCCATTGCAGATTCCAAGAAAACAGTGTTAGCAAACTGCTCCATGAAAAGAAAGGTGTAACTCTGTGAGATGAATTCACATATCATAAAGCAGTTTCTCAGAAAGCTGCTTTCTAGTTTTTATCTGAGGATATTTCCTTTGTCACCATAGGCTTCAATGTGCTCCCAAATATCCTATTGCAGATTCCAAAAACAGTGTTATCAAACTGCTCAATGAAAAGAATGGTGTAACTCTGTGAGATGAATTCACACATCACAAAGAACTTTCTCAGAAACTTCTTTCTAGTTTTTGTCTGAGGATATTTCCTTTGTCACCATAGGCTTCAATGCAATCCAAAATATCCCTTCTCAGATTCCCAAAAACAGTGCTACCAAACTGATCCATGAAAAGAATCATGTAACTCTGTGAGATGAATTAACACATCACAAAGCATTTCTCAGAAAGCTTCTTTCTAGTTTTTATCTGAGGATATTTCCTTTTTCACCATAGGCCTCAATGCACTCCAAAATATCCCTTTGCAGATTCCACGAAAATAGTGTTAGTAAACTGTTCCATGAAAAGAAAGGTGTAACTCTGTGAGATGAATTCACACATCACAAAGCAGTTTCTCAGAATGCTTCTTTCTAGTTTTTATCTGAGGATATTTCATTTGTCACCATAAGCTTCAATGCACTCCCAAATATCCTTTGCAGATTCCAAGAAAACAGTGTTAGAAAACTGTTCCATGAAAAGAAAGTTGTAACTCTGTGAGATGAATTCACACATCACAAAGCAGTTTCTCAGAAAGCTTCTTTCTAGTTTTTATCTGAGGATATTTCCTTTTTCACCATAGGCTTCAATGCAAACCAAAATATGCCTTCTCAGATTCCAAAAACAGTGTTAGCAAACTTCTCAATGAAAATAAAGGTGTAACTCTGAGATGAATTCACACATCACAAAGAAGTTTCTCAGAAAGCTTCTTTTTTTATCTGAGGATATTTCCTTTGTCACCATAGCTTCAATGCAATCCAAAATATCCTATTGCAGATTCCACAAAACAGTGTTAGCAAACTGCTCAATGAAAAGAATGTAACTCTGTGAAATGAATTCACAAATCAGAAAGCATTTGTATGACAGCATTGCATGAAAGCAGTGTTATAAACTGCTCAATGAAAAGAATGGTGTAACTCTGTGAGATGAATTCACATCACAAAGAACTTTCTCAGAAAGCTTCTTTCTAGTTTTTATCTGAGGATATTTCCTTTGTCACCATAAGCTTCAATGCACTCCAAAATATCCCTTTGCAGATTCCCCAAAACAGTGTTAGCAAACTGCTCCATGAAAAGAATCATGTAACTCTGTGAGATGAATTCACACATCATAAAGCAGTTTCTCAGAAAACTTCTTTCTAGTTTTTATCTGAGGATATTTCCTTTTTCACCATAGGCTTCAATGCACTCCCAAATATCCATTGCAGATTCCACAAAACAGTGTTAGAAAACTGTTCCATGAAAAGAAAGGTGTAACTCTGTGAGATGAATTCACACATCACAAAGAACTTTCTCAGAAAGCTTCTTTCTAGTTTTTATCTGAGGATATTTCCTTTGTCACCATAGGCTTCAATGTGATCCAAAATATCCCTTCTCAGATTCCCCAAAACAGTGCTACCAAACTGCTCCATGAAAAGAATGGTGTAACTCTGTGAAATGAATTCACACATCACAAAGCAGTTTCTCAGAAAGCTTCTTTCTAGTTTTATCTGAGGATATTTCCTTTTTCACCATATTCCTCAATGCACTCCCAAATATCCCATTGCAGATTCCATGAAAAAAGTGTTAGCAAACTTCTCAATGAAAAGAATGGTGTAACTCTGTGAGATGAATTCACACATCACAAAGAAGTTTCTCAGAAAGTTCTTTCTAGTTTTTATCTGAGGATATTTCCTTTTTCACCATATTCCTCAATGCACTCCGAAATATCCCATTGCAGATTCCACAAAAACAGTGTTAGCAAACTTCTCAATGAAAAGAATGTGTAACTCTGTGAGATGAATTCACACATCACAAAGCAGTTTCTCAGAAAGCTTCTTTCTAGTTTTTATCTGAGGATATTTCTTTGTCACCATAGGCTTCAATGTGCTCCAAATATCCCTTGCAGATTCCACAAAACAGTGTTATCAAACTGCTCCATGAAAAGAAAGGTGTAACTCTGTGAGATGAATTCACACATCACAAAGAAATTTCTCAGAAAGCTTCTTTCTAGTTTTTATCTGAGGATATTTCCTTTGTCACCATAGGCTTCAATGTGATCCAAAATATCCCTTCTCAGATTCCCAAAAAACAGTGCTACCAAACTGCTCCATGAAAAGAATGGTGTAACTCTGTGAGATGAATTAACACATCACAAAGCAGTTTCTCAGAAAGCTTTTCTAGTTTTTATGTGAGGATATTTCCTTTGTCACCATAGGCTTCAATGTGCTCCAAATATCCATTGCAGATTCCACAAAAAACAGTGTTAGCAAACTGCTCCATGAAAAGAATCATGTAACTCTGTGAGTTGAATTCACACATCACAAAGCAGTTTCTCAGAAAGCTTCTTTCTAGTTTTTATCTGAGGATATTCCTTTTCACATAGGCTTCAATGCACTCCCAAATATCCTATTGCAGATTCCACAAAAAACAGTGTTATAAAACTGCTCTATGAAAAGAATGGTGTAACTCTGTGAGATGAATTCACATCACAAAGCAGTTTCTCAGAAAGCTTCTTTCTAGTTTTTATCTGAGGATATTTCCTTTGTCACCATAGGCTTCAATGCAATTCAAAATATCCCTTCTCAAATTCCAAAAACAGTGTTAGCAAACTGCTCATGAAAAGAAAGTGGTGTAACTCTGTGAGATGAATTCTCACATCATAAAACTGTTTCTCAGAAAGCTTCTTTCTAGTTTTTATCTGAGGATATTTCCTTTTTCACTATATTCCTCAATGTGCTCCCAAATATCCCTTTGCAGATTCCACAAAAACAGTTTTAGCAACCTGCTCCAAGAAAAGAATCGTGCTACTCTGTGAGATGAATACACACATCACAAAGCAGTTTCTCAGAAAGCTTCTATCTAGTTTTTATCTGAGAATATTCCCTTTCTCACCATAGGCTTCAATGCAATCCAAAATAGCCCTTCTCAGATTCTCCAAAAACAGTGCTACCAAAATGCTCCATGAAAAGAATCATGTAAATCTGTGAGATGAATTCACAAATCAGAAAGCATTTTCATAGAAAGCTTCTTTCTAGTTTTTGTCTGAGGATATTTCCTTTTTCACCATAGGCCTCATTGTGCTCGTGAATATCCCTTTGCAGATTCCATGAAAATAGTGTTAGCAAACTGCTCCATGAAAAGAAAGGTGTAAATCTGTGAGATGAATTCACACATCACAAAGCAGTTTCTCAGAAAGCTTCTTTTTGGTTTTGTCTGAGGATATTTCCTTGGTCACCATAGGCTTCAATGCACTCCCAAATATCCTATTGCAGATTCCACAAAACAGTTTTACCAAACTGCTCCAAAAAGAATCATGTTACTCTGTGAGATGAATTCACACATCACAAAGCAGTTTCTCAGAAAACTTCTTTCCAGTTTTTATCTGAGGATATATCCTTTTTCACCATAGGCTTCCATGTGATGCAAAGTATCACTTCTCAATTCCACAAAACAGAGCTACTGAACTGCTCCATGAAAATAATTGTGTAACTCTGTGAGATGAATTAACAAATTAGAAAGCAGTTTGTCAGAAAGTTTATTTCTAGTTTTTGTCTGAGGATATTTCCTTTGTCACCAAAACTTCAATGCGCTCTGAAATATCCCATTGCAGATTCCAGGAAAACAGTGTTAGCAAACTGCTCAATGAAAAGAACAGTGTAACTCAGTGAGACAAACTGACACATCACAAAGCAGATTCTCTGAAAGCTTCTTTTCCTTTTTTATCTGAGGATATTACCTTTGTCACCATAGGCTTCAATGCACTCCCAAATATCCTATTACAGATTCCACAAAAACAGTGTTAGCAGACTGCTCAAAGAAAAGAACAGTGTAACTCTGTGAGGTGAATTCACACATCCCAAAAACGTTTCTCAGAATGCTTCTTTCTAGTTTTTATCTGAGGATATTTCATTTGTCACCATGGGCTTCAATGCGATCCAAAATATCCCTTCTCATATTCCCCAAAAACAGTACTAACAAACTGCACCATGGGAAAAAATGGGTAATTCTGTGAGATGAATTAACATACCACAAAGGACTTTCTCAGAAAACTTCTTTCTATTTTTTATGTTAGGATATTTCCTTTTTCACCATAAGCTTCAATGCACTCCAAAATATCCCATTGCAGATTCCAAAAACAGTGCTAAAAAACTGCTCCATGAAAAGAATTGTGTAACACTGTGAGATGAATTCACAAATCACAAAGGAGTTTCTCAGAAAGCTTCTTTCTAGTTTTTGTCTGAGGATATTTCCTTTTTCAAAAAAGGCCTCAATGCACTCATGAATATCCCTTTGCATATTCCACAAAAATAGTGTTAGCAAACTGCTCCATGAAAAGAAAGGTGTAAATCTCTGAGATGAATTCACACATCACAAAGCAGTTTCTCAGAAAGCTTCTTTTTAGTTTTTGTCTGAGGATATTTCCTTTGTCACCATGGGCTCCAATGTGCTCCCAAATATCCTATTGCAGATTCCCCAAAAACAGTGCTACCAAACTGATCCATGAAAAGAATCATGTAACTCTGTGAGATGAATTAACACATCACAAAGCAATTTCTCAGAAAGCTTCTTTCTAGTTTTAATCTGAGGATATTTCCTTTGTCACCATAGGCTTCAATGCAATTCAAAATATCCCTTCTCAAATTCCCCAAAACAGTGCTACCAAACTGCTTCATGAAAAGTGTGGTGTAACTCTGTGAGATGAATTCTCACATCACAAAACTGTTTCTCAGAAAGCTTCTTTCTAGTTTTACCTGAGGATATTTCCTTTTTCTCCATATTCCTCAATGTGCTCCTGAGTATTCCTTTGCAGATTTCATGAAAACAGTTTCAGCAACCTGCTCCAAGAAAAGAATTGTGCTACTCTGTGAGATGAATACACACATCACAAAGCAGTTTCTCAGAAAGC
The DNA here is from genome assembly GCA_023783455.1 of Erythrocebus patas. NCBI lineage: Eukaryota > Metazoa > Chordata > Mammalia > Primates > Cercopithecidae > Erythrocebus > Erythrocebus patas. Next base: position 20,311 of record JAKFHT010001176.1, read on the forward strand.
TTCTGTCTAGTTTTATCTGAGAATATTCCTTTGTCACCATAGGCTTCAATGTGATCCAAAATAGCCCTTCTCAGAGTCTCCAAAAACAGTGCTACCAAAATGCTCCATGAAAAGAATCTTGTAAATCTGTGAGATGTATTCACACATCAGAAAGGATTTTCAAAGAAACCTTCTTTCTAGTTTTTGTCTGAGGATATTTCCTTTTTTCACCACAGGCCTCATTGTGCTCATGAATATTCCTTTGCATATTCCATGAAAATAGTGTTATCAAACTGCTACACAAAAAGAAATGTGTAATCTGTGAGATGAATTCACACATCACAAAGCAGTTTCTCAGAAAGCTGCTTTTTGGTTTTTGTCTGAGGATATTTCCTTGGTCACCATAGGCTTCAATGCACTCCCAAATATCCTATTGCAGATTCCACAAAACAGTTTTACCAAACTGCTCCAAGAAAAGAATCGTGCTACTCTGTGAGATGAATACACCCATCACAAAGCAGTTTCTCAGAAACTTCTTTCTAGTTTTTATCTGAGGATATTTTTTAGCACCACAGGCTTCAATGTGATCCAAAATAACCCTTCTCAGATTCCCCAAAAACAGTGCTAACAAACTGCTCCATGAAAGGAAATTGTAAGTCTGTGAGATGAATTCACAAATTAGAAGCAGTTTGTCAGAAACTTCTTTCTAGTTTTTGTCTGAGGATATTTCCTATGTCAACATAAGCTTCAATGCACTCTGAAATATCCCATTGCAGATTCCAGGAAAACAGTGTTAGCAAGTTACTCAATGAAAATAACAGTGTAACTCTGTGGGACAAATTGACACATCACAAAGCAGTTTCTCAGAAAGCTTCTTTTCCTTTTATCTGAGGATATTTCCTTTGTCACCATAGGCTTCAATGTGCTCCCAAATATCCTATTGTATATTCCATGAAAACAGTGTTACCAGACTGCTCAATGAAAAGAACAGTGTAACTCTGTGAGATGAATTCACACATCACATAGAAGTTTCTCAGAATGCTTCTTTCCAGTTTTTATATTAGGATACTTCCTTTGTCACCATGGGCTTCAATATGTTTCAAAATATCCCTGCTCATATTACCCAAAAACAGTACTAACAAATTGCTCCATGAAAAAAAAAATGGGTAACTCTGTGAGATGATTTAACACATCAGAAAGAAATTTCTCAGAAAGCTTCTTTCTAGTTTTTATATTAGGATATATATATATATATTTGCTTTGTTCAGTACCATATCCCCTGCACCTAGTCCATTGCTAGAAGTAGTATTTTGTTTATTATTATTTTATTCATTATACTTTAAGTTCTAGGGTACATGTGCACAATGTGCAAGTTTGTTACATGTATATACATGTGCCATGTTGGTGTCCTGCACCCATCAACTCATCAGTACACTTCAACTCGTCATTTACATCAGGTATAGCTCCCAATGTCATCCCTCCCCACTCCCCACAATAGGCCCCAGTGTGTGATCTTCCCTTTTCCATGTCCAAGTGATCTCAATGTTCAATTCCCACCTATGAGTGAGAATTTCTCAGAAAGCTTCCATCTAGTTTTTATATGAAGATATTTCCTTTGTAACCATAAGCTTCAATGCGCTCTGAAATATCCAAATGCAGAGTCCCAAGAAAACAGTGTTAGCAAACTGGTCAATGAAAACAACATTGTAACTCTCTGAGATGAATCAAACACATCACAAAGCAGTTTCTCAGATAGCTTCTTTCTAGTTATTATCTGAGGATATTTCCTTTTCATCATATTCCTCACTGCACTCCTGAATATCCCATTGCAGATTCCATGAAAAAGTGTTAGCAAACTTCTCAATGAAAAGAAAGGAGTAAATCTGTGAGATGAATTCACGCATCACAAAGCAGTTTCACAGAAGGCTTCTTTTTGGTTATTATCTGGGGATATTTCCTTTGTCACCATAAGCTTCAAGGTACTACCAAATATCCTATTGCAGATTCCACGAAAACAGTGTTATCAATCTGCTCAATGCAAACAATGGTGTAACTTTGTGAGATGAACTCAAACATCACAAAGCAGTTTTTCAGAAAGCTACTTTCTAGTTTTTATCTCAGGACATTTCCTTTTTAACTATAGTCCTCCATGTGCTCCCAAATATCCCTTTGCAGATTCCACAAAAACAGTGTTAGCAAACAGCTCCATGAAAAACAAGGTGTAACTCTGTGAGATGAATTCATAAATCACAAAGCAGTTTTTCAGAAAGCTACTTTTTGATTTTTTTCTGAGGACATTACCTTTGTCACCATAGGCTACAAAGTGTTCCCAAATATCCTATTGCAGATTACACAAAACAGTGTTATCAAACTGTTTAATAAAAATAACGGTGTAACTCTGTGAGATGAGTTCACACATCACAAAAAACTGTCTCAGAAAGCTTCCTTCTATCTTTCATCTGAGGATATTTCCTTTTTCACCATAGGCTTCAATTCGATCCCAAATATCCCTTCTCAGAATCCACAAAAATAGTGCTACCAAACTGATCCATGGAAAGAATCATGTAACTCTGTGAGATGAATTAATACATCACAAAGTGGTTTTTCAAAAGTTTCTTTCTACTTAATCCATGAAGATATTTTCTGTGTCACCAAAAGATTCAATGCACTCTGAAATATCCCGTTGCAGAATCCAAGAAAAGTGTTAGCAAACTGCTCAATGAAAAGAACACTGTAACACTCTGAGATGAATTCACACATCACAAAGCAGCTTCTCAGAAAGCTTCTTTCTAGTTTTTAACTGAGGATATTTCCTTTTTCTCCATAGGCCTCAATGCTCTCCCATATATCCCTTTGCAGATTCCACGAAAACAGTGTTAGCAAACTGCTCAATGAAAAGAATGGTGTGACACTGTGAGATGAATTCACACATCACAAAGCAGTTTCTCACGAAGGTACTTTCCAGTTTTTATGTGAGAATATTTTGTTTTTCACCATAGCTCAATGCACTCCCAAATATCCAATTGCAGATTCCACAAAAACAGTGTTAGCAAACTGCTCCTTGGAAAGAAAGCTGTAACTCTGTGTGATGAATTCAAACATCACCAAGAAGTTTCTCAGAAAACTTCTTTCTAGTTTTATCTGAGGATATTTCCTTTGTCACCATAGGATTCAATGCGATCCAAATTATCCCTTCTCTGATTCCCCAAAAAGAGTGCTACCAAACCACTGCATGAAAAGAAAGGTGTAATTCTGTGAGATGAATTAAGACATAACAAAGCAATTTCACAGAAAGCTTCTTTCGAGTTTTTGTCAGAGGAAATTTTCCTTTGTCACCATAAGCTTCAATGCACTCCAAAATATCCCATTAAAGATTCCAAGAAAACAGTGTTACCAAACTGCTCAATGAAAAGAACAGTGTAACTCTGTGAGATGAATTCACATCACAAAGCAGTTTCTCAGAAAGCTGCTTTTTGGTTTTTATCTGAGGATATATACTCTTTCACAGTATTCCTCAAGGCACACGTGAAATATCCTTTGCAGATTCCACAAAACTAGTGTTAGTAAACTCCTTCATGAAAAGGAAGTTGTAAATCTGTGAGATGAATTCACACATCACAGAGCAGTTTTCAGAAAGCTTCTTTCTAGTTTTATCTGAGGATATTTCCTTTGTCACCATAGGCTTCAATGTGCTCCAAAATATCCTTTGCAGATTCCATGAAAACAGTGTTAGCAAACTGCTCAATGAAAAGAAATGTGTAACTCTGTGAGATGAATTCACACATCACAAAGAACTTTCTCAGAAAGCTTCTTTCTAGTTTTTATATGAGGATATTTCCTTTGTAAAATAAGTTTCAATGCACTCAAAATATCCCTTTGCAGATTCCAAAAAACAGTGTTAGCAAACTGCTCAATGAAAAGAACAGTGTAACTCTGTGAGATGAATTCACACATCACAAAGCAATTTCACAGAAAGCTTCTTTCGAGTTTTTGTCAGAGGAAATTTTCCTTTGTCACCATAAGCTTCAATGCACTCCAAAATATCCCATTAAAGATTCCAAGAAAACAGTGTTACAAACTGCTCAATGAAAAGAACAGTGTAACTCTGTGAGATGAATTCACATCACAAAGCAGTTTCTCAGAAAGCTTCTTTTGGTTTTATCTGAGGATATTTCCTTTTCACCATAGGCCTCAAGGCACTCCAAAATATCCTTTGCAGATTCCACAAAACTAGTGTTAGTAAACTCCTTCATGAAAAGGAAGTTGTAAATCTGTGAGATGAATTCACACATCACACAGCAGTTTCTCAGAAAGCTTCTTTTTGTTTTGTCTCAGGATATTTCCATTGTCACCATAGGCTTCAATGTGCTCCCAAATATCCTCTTGTTTTCCATGAAAACAGTGTTAGCTTCTGCCATGTGAAAAAAAAAAATTGTAACACTGTGAGATGAATTCACACACCACAAAGAACTTTCTCAGAAAGCTTCTTTCTAGTTTTTATATGAGGATATTTCCTTTGTAAAAATAAGTTTCAATGCACTCCAAAATATCCCTTTGCAGATTCCAAGAAAAGAGTGTTAGCAAACTGCTCAATGAAAAGAACAGTGTAACTTTGTGAGATGAATTCACACAACATAAAGCAGATTCTCACAAAGATTCTATCTACCTTTAATATGAGGATATTTCCTTTTCCACCATAGGCCTCAACTCCTCACAAATATCCCTTTCTAGATTCCATGAAAACAGTGTTTGCAAACGGCTCCATGAAATGAAAGGTGTTACTCTGGGAGATGAATAGACACATCACAAAGAAGTTTGTCAGAAAACTTCCTTCTAGTTTTTTTCTGAGGATATTTCCTTTGTCACCATATGTTTCAATGAAATCCAAAATATCCTTTCAGATTCCCCAAAAACAGTGCTACCAAACTGCTCCATGAAAAGAAAGATGTAACTCTGTGAGATGAATTCACACATCAAAAAGTAGTTTCTCAGAAAGCTTCCTTCTAGTTTTTTTCTGAGGATATTTCCTTTTCACCATATGCTTCAATGAAATCCAAAATATCCTTTCAGATTCCCCAAAAACAGTGCTACCAAACTGCTCCATGAAAAGAAAGATGTAACTCTGTGAGATGAATTCACACATCAAAAAGTAGTTTCACAGAAAGCTTCTTTTTTGTTTTTCTCTGAGGATAAGTCGTTTGTCACCATAGGCTTTGATGCACTCCCAAATATCCTATTGCAGATTCCAGGAAAACAGTGTTAGCAAGCAGCTATATGAAAAGAAAGCTGTAACTCTGTGAGATGATTTCAACCATCACAAACCAGTTTCACAGAAAGTTTCTTATTGGTTTTATTGGAGGATATTTCCTTTTCACCATAGGCCTCAAGGCACTCCGAAATATCCCTTTGTAGATTCCAAAACAGGGTTAGCAACTTTTCCATGAAAAAAAAGGTGTAACTCTGGGAGGCAAATTCACAATCACAAACAAATTTCTCAGAAAATTTATTTCTAGTTTTTATCTGAGGATATTTCCTTTGTCACTGTAGGCTTCAATGATCCAAAATATCCCTTCTCAGTTTGCCCAAAACCAGTTTTACTAATCTGATCCAAGAAAAGAATTTTGTAACTCTCTCAGATGAATTCACATCACAAAGAAATTTCTCAGAAAGCTTATTTCTAGTTTTTATCTGTGGATATTTCCTTTTCACCATAGGCCTCAATGCAATTCAAAGTATCCCTTCTCATATTCGCCAAAAACAGTGCTACAAAACTGCTCCATTAAAAGAGTGGTGTAAATGAGTGAGATGAATTTCCACATCACAAAGCAGTTTCTCAGACAGCTTCTTTCAAGTGTTCTTCAGAGGATATTTCCTTTTTCATCATAGGCCTCAACACACTCCAAAATATCCCTTTGTAGATTCCAAAAAAATACTGTTAGCAAACTGATCCATGAAAAGAAAGGTGTTATTCTGTGAGATGAATACATACATCACAAAGCAGTTTCTGAAAGCCACTTTCCAGTTTTTGTCTGAGGATATTTCATTTATAACTATAAGCTTCAATGCATTCTGAAATATCCCATTGCAGATTCCAAGAAAACTGTGTTAGAAAACTGCTCAATGAAAACAGCAGTGTAAATCTGTGAGATGAATTCAAACATCACAAAGCAGTTTCTCAGAGAGCTTCTTTCTAGTTTTTATGTGAGGATATTTACTTTTTCACCATAGGCCTCAATGTTCTCCAAAATATCCCTTGTAGATTCCATGAAAACAGTGTTATCAAACAGCTCAATGAAAATTACAGTGTAACTCTGTGAGATGAATTCAAACATCACAAAGCAGTTTCTCAGAAAGCTTCCTTCTAGTTTTTATCTGGGGATATTTAGTTTTCACCGTAGGCCTCAAAGCACTACAAAATATCCTTTGGCAGATTCCACAAAAGGAGTGTTAGCAAACAGTTCCATGAAAAGAAAGTTGTAACTTTGTGAGACGAATTCACACATCACAAAGCACTTCCTCAGAAAGCTTATTTCTAGTTTTCATCTGAGGATATTTCCTTTGTCACCATAGGCTTTGATGTGATCCCAAATATACCTTCTCAGATTCCACAAAAACAGTGCTATGAAACTGCTCCATGAAAAGAATCGTGTAACTCTGTGAGATGAACTTACAAATCACAAAGAAGTTTCTCAGGAAGCTATTTTGTAGTTTTTGTCTGAGGATATTTCATTTATCACCATAATTTTCAATGCATTACAAAACTTCCCATTGCAGATTCCAAGAAAACAGGGTTAGCAAACTGCTGAATAAAAAGAACACTGAAACTCTGTGAGGTGAATTCACACATCAAACAGTTTCTCAGAAAGCTTCTTTCTAGTTTCTATCTGAGGATATTTCCTTTTTCACCATAGGCCTCAATGTTCTCCCAAATATTCCCTTGCAGATTCCACTAAAAGAGTGTTTTCAAACAGCTCCATGAAGAGAACGGTGTAACTCTGTGAGATAAATTCACAAATCACAAGGCAGTTTCTCAGAAAGCTTCTTTCTAGTTTTTATCTGAGGCTATTTCTTTGCCACCACAAGTTTCAATGCACTCCAAAATATCCTTTGGAGATTCCATGAAAACAGTGTTAGCAAACTGCTCAATGAAAAGAACAGTGTAATTCTGTGAGATGAATTCACACATCACAAAACAGTTTCTCAGAAAGCTTCTTTCTACTTTTTATGTGAGGATATTTCCTTTTCAGTATATTCCTCAGTGCACTCCCAAATATCCCTTTGAAGATGATATGAAAACAGTGTTAGCACACGGCCCCATGAAAAGAATGGTGTAACTCTGTGAGATGAATTCACACATCAGAAAACAATTTCTCAGAAAGTTCTTTTTGGTTTTTATCTGAGGATATTTCCTCTGTCACTGTAGACCTCAATGTGACTAAAATTATCCCTTCTCAGATTCCTCAAACACATTGCTACGAAACTGATCCATGAAAAGAATTGTGTAACTCTGTGACGTGAATTTACACATCACAAAATGGTTTCTCAGAAAGCTTCTTTCTAGTTTTTATATGAGCTGATTTTCTTTGTCACTGTAAGCTTAAAATGCATTCCAAAATATTCAATTGCAGATTCCAAGAAACAGTGTTAGCAAACTCCTCAATGAAAGAACAGTGTAACTCTGTGACATAAATTCACACATCACAAAGCAGTTTCTTAGAGAGCTTCTTTCTAGTTTTTGTGTGATGATATTTCCTCTGTCACCATTGGTTTCAAGGCATTCGGAAATACCCAATTGCAGATTCCAAGAGAACAGTATTGGCAAACTGCTCAATGAAAAGAAGAGTGTAACTCTGTGAGATGAATTCACACATTGCAAAGCAGCTTCTCAGAACGTTCATTTTTTTTTTCTGAGGATACTTCCTTTGTCACCATAGGCTTCACTGCGATCAAAAATATCCTGATTCAGATTCCCAAAAAACAGTGCTGCAACACTGACCCATGAAAAGAGTCATGTAACTCTATGAGATGAATTAACACATCACAAAATGGTTTCTCAGAAAGCTTCTTTCTAGTTTTTATATGAGGGCATTTCCTTTGCCACCATAAGTATAAAATGCTCTCTGAAATATCGCATTGCAGATTTAAAAAAAAGGGTTTATAAACTGCCCAATGAAAAGAGCAGAGTAACTGTGTGAGATGAATTCACACATCACAAATTGGTTTCTGAGATAGTTTCTTTCTAGTTTTTATCTGAGGATATTTCCTTTCTCACCATAGGCTCCAATGCATTTCCATTATCCCTTTGGAGATTCCACAAAAACTCTTAGCAAACTACTCCATGAAGAGAAAGGGGTAACTCTGTGAGATGAATTCACACATCACAAAGCAGTTTCTCAGAAAGCTTCTTTTTGGTTTTGTCTGAAGATATATCCTTTGTCATCATAGTCTTAAATGTGCTCCAAAATATCCTATTGCAGATTCCACAAAAACAGTGTTATCAAACACTTCAATGAAAAGAACAGTATACCTCTGTGAGATTCCCCAAAAACACTACAACCAAAATGATCCTACAAAAGGATTGTGCAACTCTGTGAGATGAATTAACACATCACAAAGGAGTTTCTCAGATAGCTTATTTTTGTTTCTTATCATAAGATTATTTCCTTTGTTACCATAGGCTTCAATGCACTCCCAAATATCCCTTTGCAGATTCCATGAAAACAGTGTGAGCAAACTGCTCAATGAAAAGAACAGTTTAATTGTGTGAGCTCAATTCACACATCACAAAGAACTTTCTCAGAAAGCTTATTTCTAGTTTCCACCTGAGGATATTTCCTTTGTCACCATAGGCTTCAATGTGATCCGAAATATCCCTTCTCAGATCCCCAAAAACAGTGCTACCAAATTGCTCCATGAAATGAATCATGTAACTCTGTGAGGTGAATTCACACATCACAAAACAGTTTCTCAGAAAGCTTCTTTCTAGTTTTTATCTGAGGATATTTCCTTTGTCACCATAAGCTTCAATGCACTCCAAAATATCCCTTTGCAGATTCCATGAAAACAGTGTTAGCAAACTGCTCAATGAAAAGAACAGTGTAACTCTGTGAGATGAATTCACATATCAGAAAGCAGTTTCTCAGAAAGCTTCTTTCTAGTTTTTATCTGAGGATATTTCCTTTGTCACCATAGGCTTCAATGAACTGCAAAATATCCCATTGCAGATTCCAAGAAAACAGTGTTAGCAAACTACTCAATGAAAAGAACCATGTAACTCTGTGAGGTGAATTCACACATCACAAATAACTTTCTCAGAAAGCTTATTTCTAGTTTCCACCTGAGGATATTTCCTTTGTCACCATAGGCTTCAAGGCGATACAAAATATCCCTTCTAAGATTCCCCAAAACAGTGCTACCAAACTGATCCATGAAAAGAATCATTTAACTCGGTGAGATGAATTAACACATCACAAATCAGTTTCTCAGAAAGCTTATTTCTACTTTTTCTATGAGGATATTTACTATGTCACCATAAGCTTCAATATGCTCCAAAATATCCCATTCCAGATTCGAATAAAACAGTGTTAGAAAACTGCTCAATGAAATGAACAGTGTAACACAGTGAGATGAATTCAGAAATCTAAAAGCAATTGCTCAGACAGTTTCTTTCTTGTTTTATCTGAGGATATTTCCTTTTTCACCATATGCCACAATACACTCCTATATATCCCTCAGCAGAATCCACAAAAACAGAGTTAGCAAACTGCTCCATGAAAAGAAAGCTGTACCTCTGTGAGATGAATTCACACATCATGAGGAACTTTCTCAGAAAACTTCTTTCTAGTTTTTATCTGAGGATATTTCTTTTGTCATCATAGGCTTCAATGCTATGAAAGTATCCCTTCTCTGATTCCACAAATACAGTGCTACCAAAGTGATCCATGAAAACAATCATGTACCTCTGTGAGATGTTTTCACACATCACAAAACAGTTTCTCAGAAAGCTTCTTTCTATGTATTATCTGAGCATATTTTCTTTTTCACTTTAGGCCTCAATGTACATTCAAATATCTCTTTGCAGATTCCATGAAAACAGTGTTAGCAAACTGCTCAATGAAAAAAACAATGTAACACTGTGAGAGGAATTCAAAAATCACAAAGCAGATTCTCAGAAAGCTTCTTTCTAATTTCTATCTGAAGATATTTAGGTTTTCACCATAAACCTCAATATGTTCCCAAATATCCTTTTCAGATTCAACAAAACAGTGTTAGCAAATGGCTCCATGAAAAGAAAAATGAAACTCTGTGAGATGAATTCACACATCACAAAGAACTTTCTCAGAAAGCTTCTTTCCAGTTTTTATCTGAGGATATTTCCTTTGTCACCATAGTCTTTAATATGATCCAAAATTTTGCTCCATGACAAGAGTCGTGTAGCTCTGTGGGATGAATTCACAAATCACAAAGCCATTGCTCAGACAGCTTCTTTCTAGTTTTTGCCTGAGGATATTTCATTTTTCACCATAAGCTTCAATGTGCTCCGAAATATCCCATTGCTGATTCCAAGAAAACAGTGTTAGCAAACTGCTCAATGAAAGGTACAGTGTAACTCTGTGAGATGAATTCACACATCAAAAAGCAGTTTTCAGAAAGCTTCTTTCTAGTTTTTATCTGAGGATATTTCATTTTTCAACATAGGCCTCAATGTGCTCCCAAATATCCCTTTGCAGATTACATGAAAAGAGTGTTTTCAAACAGCTCAATGAAAAGAATGGTGTAACTCTGTGAGATGAATTCACACATCACAAAGTAGTTTCTCAGAAAGCTTCTTTCCAGTTTTTGTCTGAGGATATTCCCTTTTTCAATATAAGCCTTAATGTGCTCCCCAATATTCCTTTGCAGATTTCATGAAAACAGTGTTAGAAAACTGCTCCATATAAAAAAAGGTGTAACTTTGTGAGATGAATTCACACATCACAAAGAGGTTCCTCAGAAAGCTCCTTTCTATTTTTTTTCTGAGGATACTTCCTTTGTCACCATAAGTTTCAATGTGCTCTGAAATATCTGACTGCAGATTCCAAGAAAACAGTATTAGTAAACTGCACAATGTAAAGAACAGTGTAACTCTGTGAGTTCAATTCAAATATCACAAGGCAATCTCTCAGAAAACTTCTTTCTGATTTTCATCTGAGGATATTTCCTTTGTCATCATAGGCTTCAATGCACTCCCAAATATTCTGTTGCAGATTCCATGAAAGCAGTGCTATCAAACTCCTCAAGGAAAAGAACGGTGTAACTCTGTGAGATGAATTCACACATCACAAAGAAGTTTCTCAGAAAGATTCTTTCCAGTTTTTATCTGAGGATATTTCCTTTGTCACCATAGGCTTCAATATGATCCAAAATTTCCCTACTCAGATTTGCCAAAACAGGGCTAATAAACTGCTCCATGACAAGAGTCGTGTAGCTCTGTGGGATGAATTCACAAATCACAAAGCCATTGCTCAGACAGCTTCTTTCTAGTTTTTGCCTGAGGATATTTCATTTTTCACCATAAGCTTCAATGTGCTCCGAAATATCCCATTGCTGATTCCAAGAAAACAGTGTTAGCAAACTGCTCAATGAAAGGTACAGTGTAACTCTGTGAGATGAATTCACACATCAAAAAGCAGTTTTCAGAAAGCTTCTTTCTAGTTTTTATCTGAGGATATTTCTTTTCAACATAGGCCTCAATGCTCCCAAATATCCTTTGCAGATTCCACAAAACAGTGTTATCAAACTGCTCAATGAAAAGAACAGTGTAACTCTGTGAGATGAATTCACACATCACAAAGTAGTTTCTCAGAAGCTTCTTTCCAGTTTTGTCTGAGGATATTCCTTTTCAATATAAGCCTTAATGTGCTCCCCAATATTCCTTCTCAGATTTCATGAAAACAGTGTTAGAAAACTGCTCCATACAAAAAAAGGTGTAACTTTGTGAGATGAATTCACACATCACAAAGAAGTTCCTCAGAAAGCTCCTTTCTATTTTTTTTCTGAGGATACTTCCTTTGTCACCATAAGTTTCAATGTGCTCTGAAATATCTGACTGCAGATTCCAAGAAAACAGTATTAGTAAACTACACAACATAAAGAACAGTGTAACTCTGTGAGTTCAATTCAAATATCACAAGGCATTCTCTCAGAAAGCTTCTTTTTGATTTTCATCTGAGGATATTTCCTTTGTCATCATAGGCTTCAATGTATTCCCAAATATTCTTTTGCAGATTCCACGAAAACAGTGCTATCAAACTGCTCAATGAAAGAACGGTGTAACTCTGTGAGATGAACTCACACATCACAAAGAAGTTTCTCAGAAAGATTCTTTCTAGTTTTTATCTGATGATATTTCCTTTGTCACCATAGCCTTCAGTATGATCCCAAATATCCCTTCTCAGATTTCCCATAAACAGTGATACAAAAATGATCAATGAAAACAATTGTGTAATTCTGTGAGATGTACTCACAAATCACAATGAAGTTTCTCAGAAAGATTCTAGTTTTTGTCTGAGGATATTTCCTTTGTCTCCATAAACTTCAAACTGCTAACAAACTGCTCCATGAAAAGAAAGGTGTGACTCTGAGAGATGAATTCAGAAATCAGAAAGCATTTTCTCAGAAAGCTTCTTTCTACTTTGGAACTGAAGTAGTTTCTTTGTCACCATAAGCTTCAATGTGCTCAAAATATCCCATTACAGATTCCAAGAAAACAGGTTAGCCAAATTGCTCAAAGAAAAAACAGTGTAACTCTGTGAGATTAATTCACATATCACAAAGCAGTTTCTCAGAAAGCTTCTTTCTAGTTTTGCCTGAGGATATTTCATTTTCACCATAAGCTTCCATGTGCTCAAAATATCCCATTGCTGATTCCAAGAAAACAGTGTTAGCAAACTGCTCAATGAAAGGTACAGTGTAACTCTGTGAGATGAATTCACACATCAAAAAGCAGTTTTTCAGAAAGCTTCTTTCTAGTTTTTATCTGAGGATATTTCATTTTTCAACATAGGCCTCAACGTGCTCCCAAATATCCCTTTGCAGATGACACAAAAAGAGTGTTTTCAAACAGCTCAATGAAAAGAACAGTGTAACTTTGTGAGATGAATTCACACATCACAAAGTAGTTTCTCAGAAAGCTTCTTTCCAGCTTTGTCTGAGGATATTCCCTTTTTCAATATAAGCCTTAATGTGCTCCCCAATATTCCTTCGCAGATTTCATGAAAACAGTGTTAGAAAACTACTCCATACAAAAAAGGTGTAACTTTGTGAGATGAATTCACACATCACAAAGAAGTTCCTCAGAAAGCTCCTTTCTATTTTTTTTTCTGAGGATACTTCCTTTGTCACCATAAGTTTCAATGTGCTCTGAAATATCTGACTGCAGATTCCAAGAAAACAGTATTAGTAAACTGCACAATGTAAAGGACAGTGTAACTCTGTGAGTTCAATTCAAATATCACAAGGCATTCACTCAGAAAGTTTCTTTCTGATCTTCATCTGAGGATATTTCCTTTGTCATCATAGGCTTCAATGCGCTCCCAAATATTCCGTTGCAGATTCCACGAAAACAGTGCTATCAAACTGCTCAGTGAAAAGAACGGTGTAACTCTGTGAGATGAATTCATACATCACAAAGGAGTTTCTCAGAAAGATTCTTTCTAGTTTTTATCTGATGATATTTCCTTTGTCACCATAGGCTTCAGTATGATCCCAAATATCCCTTCTCAGATTCCCCAAAAATAGTGATACAAAAATGATCAATGAAAGCAATTGTGTAGCTCTGTGAGATGTACTCACAAATCACAATGAAGTTTCTCAGAAAGATTCTTTCTAGTTTTTGTCTGAGGATATTTCCTTTGTCTCCATAAACTTCAAACTGCTAACAAACTGCTCCATGAAAAGAAAGGTGTGACTCTGAGATATGAATTCAGAAATCAGAAAGCATTTTCTCAGAAAGCTTCTTTCTACTTTGGAACTGAAGTAGTTTCTTTGTCACCATAAGCTTCAATGTGCTCCGAAATATCCCATTACAGATTCCAAGAAAACAGGTTAGCCAAATTGCTCAAAGAAAAAACAGTGTAACTCTGTGAGATTAATTCACATATCACAAAGCAGTTTCTCAGAAAGCTTCTTTCTAGTTTTGTCTGAGGATAGTTCCTTTGTCACCACAGGCTTCAATGCAATTCAAAATATCACTTCTCAGATTCCCCAAAAGAGTGCTACCAAAGAGCTGCATGAAAAGGTGCTGCAACACTGTGAGATGGATTCACACACAAAGCAGTTTCTCAGAAAGATTCTTTCTAGTTTTTATCTGAGGATATTTCGTTTTTCACCATAGGCCTCAACTCATTTCCAAATATCCCTTTGTAGTTTCCATGAAAAGAGTGATAGCAAATATCTCAATGAAAAGAATGGTGTATCTCTGTGAGACGAATTCACAAATCACAAAGCAGTTTCTCAGAAGATTCTTTTTGGTTTTATATCTGAGGATACATCCTTTGTCACCATAGCCTTCAAGATGCTAACAAATATCCTATTGCAGATTCACGAAAGTAGTGTTATTAATCTGTTCAATGAAAAGAACAGTGTAACTCTGCAAGGTGAATTCACACATCAAAAACAGTTTCTCAGAAAGCTTCTTTCTAGTTTTTATCTGAGGATATTACCTTTTTCACCATAGGCCTCAATGTGCTACAAAATATCCATTCACAGATTCCACAAAAACAGTGTTATCAAACTGCTCTATGAAAAGAAAGGTGTAACTCTGTGATGAATCATACATAAGAAGAAGTTTCCCAGAAACCTTCTTTCTAGTTTTTATGTGAGGATATTTCCTTTGTCAATACAGACTTTAATGTAATCCAAAATATCCCTTCTCAGATTCCCCAAAAACAGTGCTACCAAACTACTACAAGAAAAGAAATGTGTAACTCTGTGAGATGAGTTCACAAAACACAAAGGAGTTTCTCAGGAAGTTTCTTTCTAGTTTTTGTCTGAGGATATTTTCTTTGTCTCCATATACTTCAATGTGCTCTGAAATATCCCATTGCAGATTCAAGGAAACAGTGTTGTCATACTGCTCAATTAAAGGAACAGTGTAACTCTGTGAAATGAATTCACACATCAAAAGCACTTTCTAAGAAAACATCTTTTTGGTTTTCATCAGAGGATATTTCCTTTGTCACCATAGGCTTCAATGCACTCCCAAATATCCCTTTGCAGATTCCACGAAAAGAATGTTAGGAAACTGATTTTTGCTAATTCCACAAGAACAGCCTTAGCGTAAAGGCTTGAAGG